>KN492502.1:69406-115525 GCA_000787155.1 Scartelaos histophorus
TATAGAGGGGTCCATTGGTGCATCTTCAATATAGACATAGTATAGTAGCCTACGAAAACAGCCCAACCTCTTTCTCCACTGATCCCCGCCAGTTTCTTAGTGTTGAACGTGTAAACATGGAGAAATCTCAATGGAAAAAAGGGGGTGTGGAGAAGTTGTGGGCTAAGCAACTGAAGTATCTCCCTATAGACGCTGCGAAATGTGCATAAATAACTATATTTGCTGGAGGGGCTGCTGTAGCCTCCACGTCATCCTTAATATTTCTCTAATTTAGAAAGTTCTAATCTCTTACCACTTTTAAGTTATAGTCTAGTTGAAATTATGAGGGGCCGATCTAAGCCAAAAATGTCAGGGCCATTTTTTGGGCCCAGTCCAGCCCTGAGAACAGATAACAGGATTTGTAGTTGCTATATATGTATATTGAAATTGAGGTTATTGATAGTGCCTTTTAAATATGACAAACAATGGTAACACAAAAGTTCAAATCACAATGTTTAGAGGGGGAATATATTGTCTCTCCACAAGAGTTCATCGGGGTATAATCCATAGTTCAAGAATTGCAATTTCATAAAGGGGAATTAAACTGTGTCAACTTAAAGGACCTGTAAAGTTTGGGGAAGTAGAGCAGGAAGTGGACCCACCAAAATAAAAGTCTAAAGTCTACATGCAGTTTACTGATGGGTCTGTGAATGGAATCCTGGGATGGTGATCTGGTGGTGAAGAAGATGGAGAGGTTGGTCCTGCTGCGGAGGTGGAGATAGATGAATGAGTTTTGAAAAATGAAGTTTGTTTGAGCTGAATTTTGGGGTTGCTTACACGGTGTTGAAGAAGAGGAGTGTAGAGTGGTGAATGGACTTAGGTTGAGCTGGATCTCTGGGTAAGTACACGATGAAGAAAAGGATGTGATGGAGAGTCTGAGGAGGCTAATAGTTCTGCTGCTGCGTTGAGATGGATGAATAGCTGTGACATGGTGGATGTGACACTGGTTGCGCTGTTTTTTTTGGTAAGTACTTTGTGAAGAGGAGATGAAGAGGCTGACAGTTCTGCTGCTGATGTGAGAGCCTCGAGGGGTGAATAGAGTTTGGTGGAGCATTGTCTTGGTCTAGGTACTTGATACTGAACAGGAGGAGATGGAGGTTGAGGAGGTAGACGGTTCTTCTGCTAGGAATTTGTGAAGGGAAGAATGGAGTTTGGTTGAGCTCGATCTTGGGTAAGCAAAAAGACGTTGATGGAGGTTCTGAGGACATCACCGGTTCTGGAGTGTTTCCAGTTCAGGTTACACTTTGGTCTAGTTTTGTGAACTACTTGTCCTAAATGAGTGAAAACCTATGGATCTTTCCCATGCATCAACCAGTGCCTCAGAGCAACCAGACGACTGCAAAGAAATACAATACAATGCCTGGGACTCCTGACTGGGGGTGTGCAAAAATACTGGAATATTGATATATCGTCATACTAAATTTGGTGATGCAATAATATTTTTATATATATCGAATCAAATGGTGAGGTACCCTGCGATTCCCAGCCTTACTCCTGACCGTCCGTTCATCCATAAGTAATATGCATCACCCCCTATCCCCTTCCTCACTACACAGTAATTCAATCTACCTAATTGAGACTCCACATCACCTCCACCAGCATCTAAATCTATAGCCCCCCCCTCATCTACACCAACCCTATGCCACATCTACCCCATGAGTTACGCCCCCTGCTCCGCTCTCCTACACTGACTAATGAGAACCTTAAACCCAACAAGCCCAGTTCATTTATCAATCTCACTTTGCAACACCACCCCCCGCCAGCTCTATCTCGTCCAGTACTTCTAAAGAATAGCGCAGTGTCGAGTGTATATTTCTATTATTACAAACTACTGCTATTGTTTTTTTCCAATGAGAACAGAGCAGTCGGGTGTCAATACATGAAAAACCCCACGCAGAGCTTTGATCGCCCGCTGTAAAGGACTTGTTTTATATTTGTGGAGATGGCGCTGGAGAGAGAGTGTTGACTTGACTTTCTCTGTCAGAAAAAGCACGAGACTTCAAACAATTAGACATGTGGCAGCCGTAATGAGGCGTATGGCAGAGTGTGGAGTCTTTAGAAAGCTCCGAGGACTATTTTAAGAGACTGGTATATGGCTGTTAATGCTCTACTTTCTCTGGTGTTACTATTTGCGTGTGGTTAAAAGAATTCATCTAATGTTTTTGCGTATTATGGAATTGGATTAGTAAGTTGAGGAAAAATCTTAAAGGTAATATGAGGTCTTTTGTTTCATCAAGCCATAAACCAAAGTTAATAACGGTAAAATGATGGTAAATTATGATGTGAAAGCATATTAAAGCCCCATTATTAAACTTTTGAGCCAAAAGAAAAGCCTGTCACGGAAATTTAAAATTACTTTCAATAAAGTTATGCAAATATATAGGTTGTATGGACATTTTATTATATTTATAAAAGTAAAAAAGTAAAGTGTGGGTCGGGGGTTTGGTGGTAGGTTGTGTGAGGTCAGGAGCACCACGTTGCATTTGATTGGCCACACTGTAAAGTACAGGCAGCGGGTAATTAGCAAGACTTGAATACCAAAGTCGATAAATGTGGAGTTGGTTAGAAGTGTAAAACTTACCGAGTTACTGGTAGCGGGCGACTCTGATCATCTTCTGGGTGGTTTGTGCCAAAAGTGCCCTAACAGATTTCACTCGGCTTATAATGTGTTTGGGTGGAAACTTTGAAAAGTGGAAAGTGTGCGGGTGTACCTGGTGTACAAAATAGTATATTTTTTTTATTATTTTTTGATTTGTATTTGTAATTGAATGTTCATGTTTTTATTGATTGAAGTGTGTATATGGGTCAATGATGTATAAGGTAATAATGTAATAATAATGTAAACAGGCAAATTTTAAAAATTTAGTTTCTTTTGAATTTTTTTTTTTTTAATATTTACAATGTCAGTATATTTTTTATTATTTTTAGATTTTTTAATATTTACAATGTCACATCTGCAAAAAATGTTGTTATTTATATTAAGCATTTTTAGTATTTTTTATGTACATGCATTGGCTACAATCTTAAAAAATGTAATGTTGTGCAAACCAGAATAACCTTAAAATAGTTTTATTTTCTAGAACATGGTTGGGATTTTAATCTAAATTGTGAGTCATATGAACATGAGATTGAGATTTGAAAACATGAAAACATGAGATTTGAAAAAAGGACAATATTTGTTTGAATATTATG
Source organism: Scartelaos histophorus (assembly GCA_000787155.1). Lineage (NCBI taxonomy): Eukaryota > Metazoa > Chordata > Actinopteri > Gobiiformes > Gobiidae > Scartelaos > Scartelaos histophorus. The sequence continues at coordinate 72,638 of KN492502.1, forward strand.
GGGGAAATATCTATTCAAGAAAGCTGAAATTTCATGTGGGACTAAAAACACTTCAGAAAATATGACAAAAAATAAAGAAAATAAATTTGATTAGATTTAGAGTGCAGAATAGCTCATGATTTCTGCAAAAAAAAGATTTGGTTCCATGGGGTCAGAGGTATTACAGGTATATGGGGAATTATTATTAAATTTGAACCTTTTTAACTGAAGAAATTGCAACTGGACACACGTCATGCCATTGACCCATATGAATATTTATTCTAATGTACAGATTATGTTGTATAGTAAAAGGGGAAGGACTTATTGGTTCGCTGAATAGTTGGTCGTGGGAGGCTGTGGGACCAGTTCTGTAGTCCGATGATGATGTTTGCTCAGAGTGTTATTGAAATAAACCTGCCATGTGAAGAAACCGTCCTGTGCTGTTATTCTTACGCTGATGCTTCCAAGACCGCACGGCCACCCACACTAACCCAAACCCCTTTTTTATTTTTTTGCATGTTTATATTTCCCTGAAAACGACAATACGCATCTTTAATACGAGCAAGCTTGCATCTCCACAAACTGGAGGTTGGTCTCCTCCTTTTTGTTCCCATGGGAATGTTGTTGCTTTGGTTATACTACTATACAGTACGGCATAAAACATTTATCTCCATGGAGAAAGTGTGGTTTTTACTTGGAGATGTTACAGCATTGCATCAAATTAAAACTTCTCCCTCCATAGCCGAAGAAATAAACTCACAAGCCTTGACCATTAACTTGTTTTTGCAGAAGAATGAATTAAACGTCGTTACAGAAGCTATCTTAACAAAATTGATGGTAAAAAGTTTGAGAACTCGGCCTTCTTCTGTCCCATAGGTTGTTGTACATTCCAAGGTTTATAAGTAACTACCTCACGCAGAGGGAAACGATTTTGCCTCTTATCCTTCATAGATACTTCGCTATTCACCGCAATAAACTCAAATGAACCTGCCTCACCTTGGAGTACTAATGGTAAAATGCATAAAAAGATATCATCATAATAACGTATTGGATTTGTATAGCACCTTTCAAAGTGCTTTATATCACATTACGCATTCACTGCACACTCGGTCGTGGAAAGATACTCTTGGTGCCACATCCGCCCTGGGGTAGACTGACAGAAACAGGGCTCCAAATCTGCGCCTCCAACCACAATAATGGGAACTGGTTTATGGCTATATTAGAGGTATATGCGCTAACAACTTAATATTTTCCATTTTCTCCAGAATTGCTTCAATCAGGGTTGTTCTTTTTCGTATTTCTTAACATTGACTATGCGAGTAAGTACAGTATATGTGACCTGACTGCAGCTCCGTATCCTTTATAGAAACGTGGCATGTGGAGATGGTTATATAATAGAAACCAACCGTACCGCTCTAGTCCACACTCATATACATAACCACTGTGTCATCTGCTCCCATCCAGGTACAAGGGCTGATGGGATTTATGTGTTCCCATGGGATACCAGTGCTGCTTATGTACCTGCTCTTTCACTCAGAGAAACTTAGCCAAATTTGCATATGTTTTTATTCAGAACAGTCAACATTATTAGCTAATTTGCATTCGTTCATGGTTCGTGCATTGATACTTTGCAGGGGCGTCGCGTCGGGGGTGTTTTACGTGCAAGCTTGTGATGGAATGTTCAGCAGTTACATTAGCGAACACTGTCAAAAAAAAGTTTAAAGATAGCCGTAAAACTCAAAAGTACAAAATTGATTTAAACAAGACTCTTTCAGTAGCATGTGATCAATCCAAGTGTCCATGGCCCTGTTTATGTGTTTGATTTTCTTCTTTGACTTGCTCTAGACTGAGCTAAAAGCATAGACTGTAGATGTAAATAGGCGCGCTTCTGGCTCCATCAGCTTCTGGCTCCAGTTCACTTCAGATTGTCAAAATTGTCACCCGTTTCTCTGCATTTTGATCTTAAAATGTTCACATTTAGCTACTCTATATGAATCTGGTGGGGTTTTTTAACTGTTTTGTTTGCAAATCAAGATATGAACATCAATGAGCAAATTTAATTTTCCTGCTATGCAAAGACTACTTGAATTTTGTTGTTTAGAGCATTCTGGGTTATTTTGTGCTTTGTCATTTTTAAAGATTTTAGTCCAGTTTATCTTACCCAATTTGTCTCTCTTGAAGCAAGCAGGTTACCAAATCAAATTATTGGTTATACCAGCAGAGAGGCTAGGCGCAATCAAATTTAGAATAGAGGTTTTTTGTTTTTTTTATGTGTATTGAATGCCATACTTAGGAACATTTAAAGCAAAGCAATAATATCTCTATGGTTGGATGGCCCCCAATCAGAAACATTACAGAAAGAATAGTGCACTTTTAATGTTTTAGTACAGACGTAACACCAGATAAAGTGAAAATATAATACAGTGAAATATAAGAATCAGTTTAAGCTTCTGTAACCAAAATGAAGAAAAAAGTCTCATTCAGTCATCAGTCAGTCAGTCATTAATTCATAAATCTTTTCATTCAAAATTGGAATAGTTTAGTCATTCTAATGATTTCGTCCGCCTCATCTACCAAAGCCTCAGCCCCATGACGCTCCCATAGTAAACCACCGCAGCCTTATCAGATGATGTACGAGCTGCCCACACTCGCTCACACTCCTGAGGCTCTGAGGTGAGAAGAGCCTCGTCGCGCCGGCCCCTGCCACAGGCCCCTCACACAGGAGAGCCTTGTTAACGCCGTAATGTCAGATAAAGAGGCTGAAAGCATGTGCTCGATGCTATCTGAGCCGTGAGGAGTGTGAGGAGCCTAATAAGAAGGTCATCTGCCACCAAGGGCCACCACTGCAAGGCCTGATAATGCGAACGTAGCGATATTCAAACCCCTCGATACAATATTTTCACAATATGGTACGGTATTGATTGTGGATGTTAACTGAAATAAAAGTTGCTAAAAGTGCTTAATAACATAATTTCTTCATGCTGTCTGTGCTAAAGTGGAGCAAAAGATCATGGTTTATCAAGTTTCTTCAGCTTTTTTGGTGCACCATGCCAAAGAATTTAAGTGAAGAAACTTGTAATTTGTAGTTTGTGATGGCTTACGATATAACAATATATTTAAGCATAATTTGGATATTGTTATGTCCCTACCCGATAATGCTGGTTTCTTCTGGTCTGGGTTCAGGAGCGTATAGTGAGGGATAAGGCTGATTTAGCATTAAAATGATCCATCTACTATTCATTCAGTTCTTGGTGTTTTATTGCGCACCTACAGTCAGTGGGCCATCCCCTGCACACATCTAACCAGTACCATTTGCTTGTTTCCATGGAGACGTTTTTAATACCATACTGTGAAATATTCAAAACAAATTTAGTTAGATGTTAGTTACATCGACATGGAGGCAAAAATGTGGGCAAACCCTCCAACGGAACAGTTACATTTTACCTTTTTGAAATGAAGTGGACATGTTCAAATCAAATAAAGCTTTTACTGAAAACGATTGTAATGCTGATTCATACTTAATTACAAAAACATTAGACATGACAACCAACTTGTTTTAATTTGATGTTTGGATAATTATCTTTGGAGCCAAATCAGAAAGCAGAATGAGTCTTATACAAGTCTGTCATTTAAAGTTTCAGTGCAGTCAAGTTGTTTTAAGGTGGTTTTATCACTCAAAAATGTCTAGAAAAAGGCTGAGACATGTTTCCTTTCCACAGACTTAACCAGTAACGTGGTCTGGTTTGGTCTCCATGATAAAAAGATACAAAGGTTTAATGCTATACTGTGAAACATTCAACTAAAATGAATACAATAATCGCATTTCAGAACGCGTTTATAGAGATTGAAACTACAGGATTAGCAGTTTGTACCCAGAATAAAACGGGACATTTTGGTGTTTTGATGAAGATGTCATGGTTCTAAAATTGCAGCCTTTATTTGCTAATTGCATCCATTCAAATTCCACTGCTATTGCAACGAATCCTACAAACCTCATTGAGAGAGGCTGACGCACCACTGTCGCGTTTGACTGAAAAAGCCCTTTGGTAATTGGATGCACGCTGGCGGTTTCACAGAAGACAATGATAAAGCGTTTAATCTCCGCAGAAACACAGAAGCATACAAGCATGATGACGCCATTATCTCAGGGCCGCACTCTCCCGAGACGCTTCACTCTTACCCTTGATTTATATTTGCCTCCATCAGCTCCGACCACCGGCGATGTGAAGAAACGCCATTTCGAAAAGCAGCGTTTTTGCCGAGAGAGACGGCGCTCGCACTTTGGTCTGGCGTTTGCTAGCGTTCGTGCTTTATAATCTCATCTGGATAATGTGACAGCGATGGATCTTGGAGGGGCCCTCTCTGTGATTGCCTTCGCTAACAAGGATTAGCTCAGCGGAAGGATTGTCATGCCATTTATCTTGTGTTTAATCCAATCGCCAACACTGACAATATCATGTGACCTCCACGAGTGCCAGGAACACACTTTGAACACAGCGCAGTAGGACATGCTTTGGGTTTAAAATAGGCTGTTATTTCAAGCGAAAAAGATATAGGAAAATGCAAAACTTTACGGTGCAGTATTTGACTTTTTGGCTGAGGGACCATCGCCTGCTTGTTTCTATGGATACGTCATTGTTCTGCCTGGAATATTCCACAGTATGATATTAAACCGCTCTACTTTAGATTTATTTAGCTGAAAAATACCTAGAAAAACAGGCATTTTTACTCTGAGCGGGACCGCCTCTCCACAGATCTAACCTGTAACTTGGTCTGGTTTGTTCCTTCCACCAGAAATTCCACCTGTAAATAGCACATATTATGCTATTTTCTGATTTATAATGTTGTTTCCTCAGCGCAAACTACGCTTAGTTCTTATTTAGTTAGTAAACTCCACACTCCAATACTCCAAACACCTTCACTAGAGTCATTTGGATCAGCCCTGGAATTGCCTGAAACATCTACAGAACTAAAAGGAAAAGGTGAAAACTACTGCTTCATGACATCACAAGGTGGAACAGAGCATTTTGAGCTAAAGATAGAATTACTCAAGTATGTATCAATGAAACAAAAGACAACTCCAAGTGTTTTTGAGGAGATAACAGCATTATAACATGGCTGAAAGCTCACAAGACTCATTTTTGCATATCGGTCCTATAAAGTGTTGCTTGAATGTGATATAAATGAATTCATCTGATTTTTGCGTCCAGATGTATCACTATTACTTTTGAGTTCTTAGGATTATACTGAGACTTGAATAATCACAATTACATGTCTTGTGTTGCCCAATGTCAACCAGTAACATGCAGCTTTCCTCAAAAACATTCTTAACGTCTGAGGTATGATTTATGAAACTGAGAAGAAAATTGCAGTGTTTTCAGTTTTGGTTACTTTGGGCTACCTGTCATCTTTTTTTGCAAGGCGATCTAAAATGAATGGGTTGTCAAATAAATTTAGAGACTAGTTTGGGAAAATTGTGGGTTTTAAAATGAATTATTGACAGTTGTACCTGAATTTTACGGTCTTAAAAAGCTGAAAAACAGAACTGGTTCATTGTAAATGGGTTGCAGTGGTCCAAACACGTTCCTGACTTGCCTTACGCATTCCGGGCATCAAAATTATTTACGGCGATGAGTTTATAAGCGCTTTTCTCAACTTTCAGAAACCAGAGGGGAGTTTTGCTGTCACAACTAGCATGCTAATGTGCATGTCCTGTTTCTCAGACAATAACACTGTTTAGAATTGGATGGCGATAGTAAAGCGGACTTATTTTGGCCTTAAAAGTGCATTGTGTAACTTTCCTGGTGGAGGGACTGCCACCGACTTCGACGACGTTGACGTCTCCATGGAGATGCAGTCTGGAATGTTCCATGGTATGACATTACACTTATTTATCAGCAGGTGACGCCATAGACTCAACTTATTTGTCAGGTCTGTGGAAAAATGAGTCCATTCACCGTAAGAATGTTTTTTAGTTTTTTAAGTCGATAAAAACCTGTGTTATTGAGTAAACGCAAGATGGATACGTTTAATGCCATACCGGGACATTTCAAACAAAGCAACAACATCTCCATGGAGACAAGTAGGTGACGGACCCTCCCCACACTGCACTTTTTAAGAGGCAAGGCAAAAATGGTTATCCGCCCCTTAACTCACCATTTTTAGTCATTCGCCTTTGCAGTTTGTCTATTTTCTTTTCTTTTCGTCCTTGAACAGGGTGTATCAAAACATAAATATCCAACAACCTTCACGCTATAACTACCCCGGAGAGATTATATTGACTCGCTGCTAGTAATAATTTCACCAATGTAAGATTAGCCCAATTTCTGTAGCGTCTTCACCTCATTCCAAACAGTCACAATTCACTTTTCATCAAGTGGGAATAAAAAGTTCCGCTGGATTGATAATTCATGCAGGATGTCTTCGGAAATAGGAAGCGCAACCAAATGCAAACGGCACAGCAAGCTAATTGGTACCACGGGGGAGATCCACATCAAAGAGGAGGCTTTAATAAAGAAGAGCTGCTTCCTAACGGTCGATCTATGTACGAACGGACACAAAATGGCGTCCGCGGTTTACTCAGCAACAATTAGTTTCCAGCTGCAGGCCTGTGGAGTCATCAAGACGTGTGGATTCGAGCAAGGTTCATGAAACTTGTTCTTGAGTAAAGCTCGAGTGGTTTTGCTTTGTTTCACTACATTCTATCACTGCGTTTCAGAATAATAAAAAAATGAACAGTTACCATGGTAATTAAAAGTGCTGTACCTGACATTTTATTGTCTTGCAAACGTGAAAACACTTAACAAAGCTATTTTATTTTAAACATTTTGCACTGATCCAAAGTTTTTCCTAGCTAATAACTAGTATGCTAAAGTGGACTTCCTGATTATCATTTTTCTCAGATGTGTGGACAAAATTGGGAACAAGACCTTTTAACAATTTCAACTAATTATAATATATTTTGAATGGTCAAGTCTTCAGAATGTTGCATATAACAGGAAACTAAAACTGTAAATAGGCTGATAACATTTAATACAGATAAAATTAAATATTATCAACATAGGGAGTTATGGGTGAGTCACTTGTTTAACTTTCAGCTGATGTCATCTGTATTCTCTGTGGGGGAGAAGCTAACTGGAGGCATTGCTGTGTATGAAACTCTGCAACTTGACTTATGACTTAAAAACTTGAAATTATTTGTCCATGCAGCAAGATAATTATACTTGAGCAGTTATCTTAAAATAAACTTAAGACTAGAATTAAGCAGAACTAGTAAGTAAATAATACATCTGAAACTAGATGAAAATTTGGCCAGATCAGAGAAATTTGCAGTGCATGAGATAAGTACAGCGTGGGAAGTCTGGTAGTTTGGAAATTACCGCCCCACCTCTGTGTTACTTGCAGTGCATTCACACGGGATAAGCAAAGTCCATAATTTATTTCGATGTTACGACATATTAGGTCATAATGTCAGTAAAATAAGTTTCTATTGACTGCTGCTACTCCTGTAACCAGAGCACAAAAGTGAAAAACATCCTGCAAGATCTGGCTCTCTTCTTGGATCTCTGGCCGTTTCCATATAGTGCGATATGGGGCCATATTATGATTTGCCCCTAAAAAGCTGTTAAAACTGCTAATAAAAATGTCTACTTTAGCTTCCATTAGTCAAGGCGGAAAGAGGTATAAAAGCTGTGCAATTACAAAAGATGGAAGAGACTAAAAAAGCAAAGACTTTGGAAAGAAAAAGACAGAAAAGGCGCAATTAGAACAACAAACACTGAGATGCAGATTTGCGCGGGGCTAGTATTATCACGGGACATCTGTGTTTGGCGAAATATTGTAGGTAATTTGCTGCGGAATTTTTTCTTTATGAATTACAGACGTGGCACATTTGCACGGGATTAAGAGCTCAGGCGTCCTCCGCAATTATTACAAATCACCAAAGGTCCGCAGGTAATGCTAATCCCGCGCGAATAGGGTTTTAGCTGGAGTAACATCATAGAAACAATACCCGAGCTGAATTGTGTTGTTAAAATGAGCCACAATCTAACTTTCATCACAGACTCCACATGTGCCGTTCAAACCCATTTTTCTAGTTTTTAGACAGTCTAAAAATCATAATCAGACTGCGTTTGCTGTGTGTGCGGATCTTGCCATCGTGGTAAATGCATAACATTCCTCCATAAAAGCACAAGCATGATGTCACTCCAAAAAATATGAATAGAAAAAAATTTAAGTTTGACATTTTTTAATTCACAAGGACCACATAATCAGTACAAATATTTGGCTCTTGTCGTCAATCTGGGACTATTCCATGATCCCACATTGCAAAAAGCCATATCTAGGCAAGTCAAAATGATTTTAATTAAGGATATTTGACTTTGAGTAGATTCAACTTGACAAGTGAAAGAATCTACCAGTTTGTCTTCATTCAAGCAACATTTCATTTTCTTATTTTAAGTATAACAAGATGTATTTTGATATTTTAAGTACAGAAAGTCTTGTTCCATCGGTAGATCATTTTACTTGTCAAGCGAAATCTACACAAATCACGCTAAAACTTTTTCAATTCAAGTAATCTTAACTTGGCCAGATTTTAATTTTTCCAATGCATGCGAAATTCCCAAATTCCACCACCAAAATTGCGTAAAACTTGCAGATACGTGACTTGCAGCTGTTGCGTTTTGACATAGCAAGGCCCATAGCAAAGGGATATTTCTGGTGATGATCCCGTCACTGTTTCCCATGTGAAAGTTTGGGTTTCTCTTCAGATAAAGACGCTATTTGCATGTACTCGTCTTAAAGGTGTAGTTCGGAGCGCACCTTAGGTCAAGTTGGGGCACGGTTGTCATATTTGGAATCCTATAATCTGCTAAATCGAGTTAAAACCGGGTGTGTAAAGACGGCAAACAGTGAGAATATAACAGGCTTTAAATCTCCTACATCACAGAAACTGACTCTTGTGAGCTTTAAACCATGTTATAATGTTGTTACCTCCTCATAAAAAGACCTAGAATTGTTTTATTTCATTCACATGTTTGAGTAATCCTTTTTAATAGTCTGTTTAAAGTTCCAAAGCTCAAAATACTCTATTCCAGCTTGTGATCTTGTGTTGTGAGTGAATGAAATAATGTGCGTATGAAACAAAACACAACTCCAGGTATTTGTGATGAGGAAACATTAAAACAGAGATCAGAAAATGGCGTCACACCAAAAAGTCTGCACCTTTTTAATTTTTTTGGCTAATTATGGATTTTGTCAAGTAAATTAGCATGACTCTTTCGAAGACTAAAATGAGATTAAAACTAAAAAGAATACTTGGACGAAATCTCGACTAAAACAATAAATAATTTGGCTGAAACGAAAAAAGATCTTGCCAAAATGAACACGAACCGTAATATAGTCAGTATCCATGCAGACAGCTGTTTCCGCAAAGTCTCCAATTCCGCAAATCGCTAAAGGATTCCAGCATCATTTCCCAACACATGTTCTCACCTGATTCTTTTTGACTCCGTTCCAAAGTCTTTATTGCTCTTCTTATCGGTATCAAAGTCATCTCCTGGCAACAAGACGGACTCTCCCCTGCCTTTAGTCTGCGCCTTTAGTCTGCGCCTTTAGTCTTTGTCTTTGATGCAGCAACTTCGCTCTGCTGGAGATCTTTGAGTCCCACCTCCTCCGTGGACTTCTCAAGGGTCTCATCACGGGTCAGTGGAGCGGACCAATCGGAAAATTCAGGGACAAAGGTGGAAAAATAAGTTTTAAATGTAACTTTTTGTTCAGGGTCCGTCACTTTGCTTGATTTTACGGATACGTCATTGCTCCGCCGTGATATTTAACATTTTTACCTTATATTTCTTCCCTTACAGGTGGGTTAGGGTTATGTTTAGGGTTATGGGTAGGCATTCCGACTTTGAGCGGGGTTGCCTGACCTGTAACTTGGTCCGGTTCGGTTTCCATGAAGACTGAAAGGTTTAATACCATTTTGTGAAACCTTCCCGACAAAGCAACAACTTCCCACAATGCACCTTTAAATGAAAACGTAAAAAAGTGAATAAAACATGGAGTGGTGGCAAAGGTATCCACCACGGTCAGACTAAACCACGGAGAGTCTTTGCGGACAGGAGATGGCTTTGGTCGATTAATACTTTATTTTATTATCATGACAGACAATATCAGATCTTTCAGACAGGATGTATTGCTTGCTTGTAATTGACTTTTTAAGCTGTCAGAAAATATTTGTCCGAGATGTTATTGATTTTGCTGAGAGCGGTGTCCTCACTGAAGTTTGAGAGCTGCTGCTGTCAATTTTTCTCGGCTCTTTGATATGGCGGACTTTAAAGGCACTGTATCTGACTTTGATGGTCTTTAAAAAGCGCAAAACAGAGCGAGTTCGTTTGAAACTGTTTGCTGTGGTCCAAAGTTATTCCTCACTCATGTATTCTGAGCATTGTGAGTATTTTCCTAAACTTTCAGAGACCACCAGAAATGCTTTATAAATAGATGGAGATGGTACGCAGTTGATGGACAGATTTGGTGGAAGAAATTTTACTTTATCCACAATTTGCAAGTAGGATTCTTCTGTTTATATTTTTGGGCTGCTCCCTTTCCTCCAATGCACCTTTTTCAAGAAACTGATTTGTGGTTTAAATAATACACGTTTAGTTTTATCTTTTATCTTCATCATAGTCTGTTTAAAGAAGTGGACTAAGGGAGTTTGACGTCACCCATAGTGTCCAGCTCCAGTCAAATGAAGCTCATGATGCCAGCGGTTATAGGAGCGTATTCAAAGGTCCATATTAAGAACAAGAATGTATTTACGTACGTACAAAATAGAGAAATAAAAACACCAGGATCATGTAGAGAGGGTTAAAGAATATTTTAAGACCAAAATGATGAAGCTCATGGCAACGATTTTTAAGGTAAAGTCACTTGGAGTAAGTCGATGGAGCCAGAAGTGCATGAATACTTAGTTTTAGTGGGTTTGGTGGCGCTAGTGGGTTAGCTATGTCCATTTATACAGTCTGTGATCTTTACAAATTACATTAACCCTCCCAGACCAACGGTATTGTATACGATACCTGGGAATATTTTTTATATAACTGCACATAACTTTTTTGTTTTTTTCCTTGAAGCTGACAGTTTCAGCAAGTGTCCAATAGGAACTTTGTTAGTAGTCAAAATGGTTGATGCTCTTAGCATCTACATTCATAACAATTGAAAAATCCGGTCTAAGTGCAGTTATTTCTCAAATAAATGCCAAATTATGCATCTTGGCCTGCATAATTGCACATCCTTTGCTATTTTTATTTGAAAGGTTTATTTGACTCAGAATGTAAAATACAAATGTAATATTCACCATGGAAATACAGGAAGTGCTGTGGCTCTGTGTCCTGGACTGACAGGAGCTGTTCCCATGAGGCACCAGTAAAGTAATGGGGCCATTGCACTTTTTTTTTTATTCTGAGGACATTAAGCATATTTTTAGTTTAGGTATAGACTTGATATTTTTTCACGTTTGTAGCTAAGGCCCAAAGTTAAGCATTTTTTTTTTTTTTTAATGTCCAAAAAGTTGTTCATACATATGTTTTTTCCCATTTTTCCCATTCCCATACAGCCATCTGAAGCAACTATAGCATGCAGATTGTGAACTAACAGGTTGCACTGAAAAAAAAGGATGTATAACACTTCATATGGGGGCAAAAAGGGGAGTTTTATAGCAAAATGAAGAAAAAAAAATCCAAGCGAGGATAAATGTACTAAAATTGCCCTTAGGTCTGGAATGGTTAAAAAAAAAAAAAAAAAGTAATTCTAACACGATGTAACTCAGTGCAGAAAAACCCTTATGATCCCAGCCCAACTCTACCTCCTACTGCGAATATAACTTCATAATAACAGTTGAAATTCCTGTACTTGTAGCTAATCAGATTGTTGCATGTATCTTTGGTCCCCAGAAAGCCAGGACAATTTAAAACCCACAATGTTAAAACGGTCATCTTATTTTCACCGCATTTTTGTATCTTTTTCAAATGTTATCCAGCCTGAAACTATTTAGCATATCAATACACAAGTCTCTATTAAAATGATGTCAAGGACGCTGAATGCAAACCCATTAAAATTCCACACACATTCGGGGGTAGTGGAGAAATAATTAGCTACTTTTAATGCACTTTGCTGCCGTAACGCCACGCACGCGCTAAAATAAGAATGCCATTTGACGTAGCAGCCAGCGTCACGCCTGTAACTTCAGCTTTCAAGTTCAAACTCTTCTCGTTTGTTGTTCTTTTGCTGCTGGGTCATATTCAGGCCCCAAAGATGTCGTATTTTTAGCATCGCGAATTCCAGACGACAACAAAACGCCAGCATTCTCGAGCTCTCCCGATTCCTCCATGCTGATCCTCGGGGGGGTATCCAGTGTTGGGGGGAGTGACTGCGCTTGGGTTTCGGTCAATACGGAGCCCGGGTAGTGTTTCGCAATAACACGATGAATTATTAAAGATGGAGAGATGGAGGTTTGAAAGGGGGTAGTTAACGTTCACACAAATCTATAGGAGATGGAGGAGAGGGGATGGCTCCATTCTGACATGCATGTTTAATACTGTTTGAGCATCGGGCGGGTGGGGAATCTGCAAATGCCATGACGACCCCCGACGATGGATGAGTTCTGATCAGCAGGGACAGGACAAGAATGAATGTAAGACTCCATAGACTAAGAGAACATAAGAGATAAATCGACCGAAATTAGTTTTTAACCAGTTTATAATGGTGTTGGCTTGTCATTATTAGTTTAGCCATTATAAGTACTTGTATAATGACTCCGCTCGAGTCAATGACGTGTAAGGATTTTCAACAGGCAAATTCTTTTAGTTTCTTTTGAACTTTTTCAGATATTTACAATGTCAGGTCTGCATAAATCTATGTTTAACATTTATATTAAGTGTTTTTAGTGTTATAGTACATGAATAGGCTACAACCTTTAAAAATGTCATTGTGCGACCGAGAATAACCTTATATTGATATTGATATTGATATTTGGAAACCATGATATGAAAAAATGGACACGCTCGGGCAATATTTGTTAGAATATTTTGGGTGAAATTTCTCTTCAAGAAAGATGAAATTTCATGTGGGAAGACAAAACACTAGTTTTAGAACCTGTCCTGTGCCGTTTGTTTTAATTGTCTTAACTGCTGTTTGTACAGTGCCCTTGAGTGCCCAGAAAGGTGCCTTTTTAAATAAAATGCAATATTATTATTACTTCAGAAAATATGCCAAAAAAGAAAGAAAATAAATTTGATTAGAGTCATTTTAAAGAAATTTAAAAATCATAAGTTAAGGGCGGACAGTTACACTACAAGACATTCGAACACTTTAAGTACAAAAAACATGCAGAATAACTCATGATTTCTGAAAAAAAAAACAAAAATAGTTACATGGAGGTCAGAGGTACTACAGGTATGTGGGGAATTATTATGAAATTTGAACCTTTTTAACTGAAGAAATTGCAACAGACGTCATGTCATTGACCCATAAATCGACCTTAATGAGTTTTTAACCTGTTTTATAATGGTTTTCGGTCGTCATTATTTCTTTACTTGGCTATTATACCATGTGTGTTTTAATAATCTTGTATTTTTCAGCATTTTTTCACTTACCCCCTATCTCAACGCACTTTTGATTATTCCAAAACAAAAAAACCTCCAGGTCATACATACAACATAGTCATTTTTGTCAATAGTGGACATTAATTGAAAGTTTGCTGCTTGCTATGATGCAATGCCACGATGAAGAGACAGCTCTTCTTAACAGGAAGTCAATAAACCTGTTTTTATTATGAATCCCTTTTGGACCAATTACACCAAAAAATATACCCATAAAGCTTTATTTGAACACTTTGAAAAACCTGCATGACGTGGCAACACTATTCTCGACGAGGTTAAGTAAATAAAAAAAGGATGTGGGAGAGTTTTTACATAAAGTTGAACCTACATATCACACAAAAATATCGGTCATCAGCCAAAAGTTGACTAATTTTGACTAATTGACCTGGAGTAACGTGTTTAAACGCCCTGGAACCACTCCTCTAGTTAAGAAAAATGCAACTAGAAAACTGGATCGTAATCCCTTTGCATTAATTAAACACATTTAGTTGAAAACCGGTGATGTCATGGCGCAAACGTAGCCTGAACTTCAAGCGATTCACGTTCTTCTGTCTTAGTTAAATATCAGGTAAATCTGCTCTAATCAAATTCACGTTCTCATTTTTGGACAATGAACACACCATACTTAACTTGCCCCAATACAAACACTATCAGTTTGTTAAATGATGTTGCGCACTTTCACATTGTAGCCGACGGTTGTCATACACGCACTACTCTTAAGTATTTGAATCCAGAGTCATTTAAAACACTTGAACAAAGAGCTCTTTCTCCTTACATAATACATCTCCCTTAGTCTAACCACCTTTCTGGAAGAATGGCCTTGCAGTATACAGATAAAGTTAGTTTGAGGTTTTGGTTCTACTTTCACAGACAGGCTGGATGTTGCCGGCGGTGCTCTCTCAGATCGATAGCCGTCTCACAGTCTGCGCTCTGCTCGTATCCCTCCGCATGAAGCCGAGCCCATCTGTCCTTTGTAGAAGCTCCTCTGGCCGGGGGAGACTGGGGGAGGCTGAGGGAGACTGGAGATTGTCTTTGAGAGAGACACCATTAGGAAAAGTACCACACGGCTCCCACACAACCCACAGAACTTCAACAACTTCAAGAAAGAGAGGATTCTCTACAGCAAACCCACGGCTGAGATCCCCTAGTCATTTAGGCGATTGACTGGAGTCTTAGTCGACGAAAAATTGTAACCATTATTTAGAATATAACAATATATAGTTAAAGTTACTTAAAATACTCAACCAACTACAACTGCAAGTGTTATCCTATAGGCTTAATACTGTATATGGCAGGCAATTTTTTAAATTTAGTCACGTCTGCATGAATCCATGTTTGACATTTATATTAAGCATTTTTTGTGTTTTTATGTACATGAATTGCCTACGACCTTAAAAAATGTCATGAGATGTGACCAAGAATAACCTTAATATTGTTTTATTTTCTAAAACATGGTTGGGATGTTAATCTAAGTTCTGAGTCATATGAACATGAGATTGAGATTTGAAAACATAAAAACATGAGATTTAAAATAATGGACACGCTCAGATATTTGTTTCAATTTTATTGGGGAAATATCTATTGAAGACAGCTGAAATTTCATGTGGGACTAAAAATACTTTAGAAAATATGCCAAAAATAAAGAAATTTTATTAGATTAAGAGTAATTTTAACAAAGTTTAAAAATCAGCAGTTCACACCACATGACATTTTAACACTTCAAGTACAAAAAACAGAATAACTAATAACAAAAAATGAACTGGTTCAATGGAGGTCAGAGGTACTACAGGTATGTGGAGAAATATTGTGCAGTTTGAGCTTTTTTAACAAGAAATTGCAACTGGACGGACGTCATGTCACTGACTCATATATTAAGTCCATGTTTGTCGTCATGGGGGTGTTATTGCTTTGCCAAGAATATTGCAGTGTGGAAATAAATTAGGCTAAGGTACAGGTCAGATCTGTGGAGAGGTGACCCAGAGGTGACCCTCATATGAAGAATGCCATTGTAATACCATAAAGATTTAAGAAACAAACAATAACATAAGAAACATTAAGAAAAAGTGTGATGTGCTTCCCACCACCAAAGTTCACTCCACATACAGTTGTCAAGCACAAACCTGCAATTGTATTTGAAAAAAGTCCCAAGAAACTATAGTCCAAATGGAAATATGATCAATGCCAATATCCGATATCGACCGATACTAGGGCATATCTGGAAATGGACTGGAAATATCATTTATGGAACGGAAACATATCTAAATGTGATTTGTATTTACAGAACAGTTTTGGGGGAAAAAAATACAAGTTTAATATTCTAACTCATCTTATAACATCATTTCATGGACCAAAATGGGGTATCAGCTGAACTGATGAACCCTGAAAGCCGATATCTGATCCACCAAAATGTTCAATATCAGCGCCGATATCCGATACCAGTATCATATCGGTGCATCCCTAGTATCTGCTACTTGTTATAATCAGTTTGTGGACACTCGGTTTCTTCTTTGTTTTCTTGATGTACAAAACTGAATGTAGTTCTTGGCTTGCTCGCTGCATACCAATTGTTTTCGACAATGCTCTCCAGAGAATTCCCACCCCACTCTCTGTCATTTAGTGTCAAAACTCTCATTGATTGACATCTTTTTTTTTTTTTTTGCTTTATCACTGAAACTGTGCACTAAGCTGTTCAGAATGCAGTTCGGCTACTTTCTTAACAGCCCAGCGCAGTACAAGCTCGAGTAACTTGATTTTTACGTTTTAAATATTGACAAGGGTGAAATTACGCTGTACTTAAAGGCTTAAAGTGCATTTTCATGTTTTTGTAATTAGTATTTAGTTTGGTAGGGGAGTGTCTGTCGTGAATAGGTATGTTTTTGATGTGAAAACAGTTTTAAGAGTCAATTTTGCGTAATATAAGACCTTTAAATTCCCTTTCCTGATTCTTCAAAGTTGAAAATATAAGAGCTATAAGAATAACACTTGCTTTTAACTCTGCACACTGCATAACAAAAATACATAAAATAAGTTTTGAAAGACATTGCACAAAGCCTCTAAAGATCTTCAATCACTTCTGAAACACAAAACCGCTCGCTCCTCTTCGGGGGCTGTAGTCTTGGCGCCGGGTGACAGTCGCCGGCCTTCCCCGACAGAACCAGCCGTCATCTGCCGAACCGCGAGGGCATCCGGGTTAAAAACGGCGATCCCGCGGGAACGATGTGAGTGGCAGAGCGGTCGGCCCGGGTCCCCACCCCCCCGACAGATATATCTCATCACGGCTGACATCTTGGCCCCTCTACCCCTTCGTCGCCTCCTTAAGAAACAGACTACATTATACTGATGCGTATTTGACAGGCTAATCCACAGAGGTAAAGGACAACAGGGAGCATTGATTCAGAGCGTTCTGATTGGGGGGGGGGGAAGCGCAGGGCTTCAACCGCAGATGCTAATGGAGTTGTGTGAGTCACTACTTCCGGTTTTTAGCTTTTGAAAACACCACAGGCAAAACAGCTTGCTCTCTTAAAGGTCCTATTATGCAAATTGCACTCATGTGAGCTTTAAGCCCTGGTAGAATGCTGTTACCACCTCAAAAACAGACCTGTAGTTGTGTTTTGTTTTTCGTTTATGCATGTTTGGGTAAGTTTTTTTTATTATTATGTCTTGAAGTGGTAGGTAGGAGTTAAATTTTACCTTTTGTTCAACAGAGATTGGCGTTTCTCGGGCTAAAAATAACCAAATAATTCTAGTAATGATGTACGGAGTTTAAAATGCACTGAAGCAGTTTGTGTGTTACCCCTTGACAAGGAGGAATAGAGTCTTTTTTTTCTTTTTGAGAGAAGAACCCTAAAAAATGTGTTAACATGTGAAAAAAATAAAAAAATAAAAATCTATATATAATCTATATATATTTTTGACGAGGAAGCAACATTATAGCATAGATCAGAAAATATGTAAGTAATATGGGCCTACAAACTTGAACTTGGAAACACATTTTTGAAATCTGTACCGAAGGACATTTTGTTATGTCACTGAATCAACCAGTACAGAGTTATTTGGGATGCTATAATTTCAAAAGCAAACCAATGTATTTTTCTTACATAGGGACTTACTTCTTAATCTTGTACTTAGACAAATTTATTGATCCATAAGAAATTATTTGGACACAGTAGCTCACACATCATCTAATCATCTAATCATCTAATCTAATCTAATAACAAAGAAGAAAAAGTATAATTTATAACATTTTGACTGATCATACAGAACGATTTGTTGATATCCAATTCTAAACCTTATTTATTCAACTCCAAAAAGATTAGGCAGAACATTTTGTGAATTTTCTGCAAAAATCTAGTTTACTCAAATAATAAATAAGGTACCCAAAACTCCCTGTGTAAATTTTTAGAGATTTAATATGTCAACACCATGAAAGACAAAGAAGACAAAGAAATTTAAACCTGTCCCATTTTCATTTTCAGATTTACATGTTACAAATATTAAATTTTGGTAATTTTTATCCATAAAATACATCAATTTAATATGAAAACATTATGTGATGAAAAACTGAATACATAAATAACACATTTTTCTTACATTTATGCTAGTAAATATGGAGGTATAGATGTGCCAGAAGTTTTGAATTAGAATATTTCATGATGCTGCTTCTTCAATTCTGATTTATATGAGTCCAATCTGTTCTAGAGTTAATTTAACATTTTTGGAAGTGTTAATTAAGCAACAATGGACCAAAGTTCCTGTTTAACCCCGAAATCAAGAGTTATATTAACAGTGAACAGGTAACACTGTGTAGAGTTTTCTTGATTTAGCTAAACACATAGAGATGTTTTATTTTTTTACCCTATTTTAGTTAATTTAAGATGAAATTATGTCCAAAATGGTTCAAACTGGTCTTCTCTCGTGGGAGTTTGAAGTGGTGGGTGGGAAAAGGCAAATTAACACTATGGGAAGTTGAATTAACACTAGTGAAAGCTGAATTAACTTCAACCATATGAACTCTTGCAAATAACCCCAACTTCAACCCCCGTTTAACGCTGAAACAGTTAAAATACACTTTCTGTGTTAAAAACAGCCCTGAAATGTTAACCCTCCAGTTTTTGCTGTGTATACTTACCATAGTAAACTACAGAGGAAGTTTCATATTGATACGTCTAGATATTATTCACCTGATATACATTATGGTTCCATCAGCTACATTACTGTAAATGGAAAGCTGAAGTATTTTCCACTGAGCCTAATGTGGTTCACAACCTGCTTTTTGTCTATCTTCTCTAATCTCCTTTTTTAAACAGCTTTTTGGAAAAACTGCGGAGCGAACTATAAAGCAAAAGATAAACACGCTTTTTTATTCCTAGCAATAACTTGACGAGCCGTAACTTGTAATAAAAAGTGAGTATAAAAGTAAAGTGGAAGTGAGTTATTAAACAGCAATATTCTGAGCAGCGTCAGATTAAGATGTCAGCTTTTCTGAGGCATTGGCAAAACTAATGAGCTATATCGTCCTATAACAGCGTTTCACGGTTTCCAACGTTAAACATGAGGCACAGACTGAAAATAGTACTTGGAACTGAATAAAAAAGCTGCTCTGTTGTAGCTTGTGAACAGACTTTTACCTTTGTGACTAAATGTGCTTTGTACACAGTGTTGAGACACAGCCGAAGAATGTTCTACTCTCCCAAAGAATTCTCCTACACAAGATTTATTTTCACATAAATAGGATTATTCAAACTGCATATCTTCAGACACATTTTCTTTAACTGTGAATAGTGAGATTTGTAAAGCAGATTGTAAATGCTGATCATTTTCTTTAGGTATACAACATTTCTGGTGCATAGATTAAAAAAAAAAGCGAGTGTGACGTTAGCCATATAGAATTCAGCGCCGCTCAAATAAAGCTCATGATGCTAACAGTTATGAATAGGAAATTTTTAACGAAGAAAATGGCGAAAGAAAAACTCCAGGGTCATGTTCTGCGGGTTAATGCGAACAAACTTCCTATTTGGAATGCGACGGTGGCTAGTGCTTTAGCTTTGTCCATTTATACATATACAGTCTATTGTCATCTTCTATTTTCATGTCATATCCATAGAAACGGACCCACCACCAGCAAAGTTACACAATGCAATCTTTTAATACAATAATAAATGACAAGAGTTTGGTCTAGCAACATTATCGATCCATCTGCACTTCCCTCATACGCTGTAAACGGTAATGTCATTGATTGTCGTCTCTTTAACGTTCTACTTGGCTCAAAATGTGTTTTCTATGATTCCTAATGCCCTTAAATGGATCTGTAACTCGATTATAACATGATAGCTTGTTTCTTAAACCTCTTCCCTGGAACCCACCCCATTTCTTTGTACATCCTGATCTATAAATTAATAACAGAAAATGACATTGGCAAACTTGGATAAAAAAGACTGTTAGCAGGTATATATAAAAAGACTACTGTAGATTGATTTTCTTATATTATGAAATAAGGAAAATCCAAGTTAAATTGGTTTTTCGAGATATAAAAGCGGATTTAACCAGGTCTGAACTTGAACTAAACCAAGACTTAAAGGCCCAGTATCCATTTTTCTCCCATTTATTAGCAGAATTTGTTTTGTCTCAGTTCAGATGTGTTGCATAAACAGTTCTTGAGGTCAGAATAAGTCTGCCACATCCTGTCTGCATGTTTTGCTGTTAGATAATCAGGAAGCGCGCTGTTATCATGCAGGGTATTAACTTTAGAGTGACAGAAAAAGTTGTGAAACGCGCTTAAAATGAACTAGTTCTGTTTTTTTCCACTCGTTTTTAAGGTACAGCGTCTTTTAAAGGTGCATTGTGTAACTTTTCTCTGGAATGTTTCACTGTCTGGCACTATAACATTTTATCCTCAAGCCAGACCAAGTTACAGGTCAGATCTGTGGAGAGAAAACCCCACTCACAGTCAGAATGCTTGTTTTTCTAGATATTTTTGAGCAATAAAACCACCTGTAATTGAATAAATGTAAAGTAGAGCTGTTTAATGTCATACTACGGAACATTCCAGACATGGCAATGGCTTTTCCATCCATAGAAAAAAAGCAGGTGACAGACCCTCCACCAGAAAAGTTGCACATTGCAGCATTTAAATCACTTCTTAAACCATAAAAACAGCCTAAAATGGATCTAAACCCAAAATTTGCCCCAATACATCAGTACCTGCCTGTCCTCACCGCGACTGCCCACACAACCGCAAACTTGTTTCCCAAAGACGGAAGCGTTCGGCTTTTTGTTGTTGCGCGTGTGATTGGTGTCATGAGACGATGAGGCGATAGCGCAGTGGGAAAACGGGCGCCTTCCAAAACCGGAGCCAACAATGCAGAGCTTGTTTAAACAGGGCCCCACTCGTATCATGGGTTGTTTTCGGCCATGTCACATTAAAATTCCATTAAGTTGTTGTGAATGGAAAACAAAAAGTCCAAATCAGCTTTCGGTCTGAGAGGCAGAGACAGTCCTGACACCTGCAGACGCTATTTTAAGGCCCAGACGAAGCTTTGATACGGTAATTGCTCCGGAGAGGTGATACGGAAATTTGAAGCGTTGTTATGCTGTCAGCGGAGTATAAAAATGCATATGGTAAAAAGTGATGAAAAGCAGTTGTATCACGCTGGGCTCTATTGTTTGAAATTGGTCCCAGATATGGAATAATAATAGTATTTTGGGGAGGCAGGGGGTCAGTGCGGTGTGTACGCTCCACAAACACAATGACGGTGGTTGGATTTCAGTTCCAAGCAATGCTCACTGCCATTACGTCCTTGGGCAACGCAATGTCTCCAGATACGAGGTTAGAATCAAATGTCACTTTTACTGGTAACAACTGTAATCCTGATTTATTCTTAATTTACAAAAAACATGACGGCCAAGTTCTTCTCAAGCCTGTTATCCAATAAGAAAGTGTTGATCTTCTCACTTTGGGTTGCCAGATCCTACGAGTAAAACCAGTTCGAAATCAACCCAAACTGACTTATTTATCTGAATCTGTCCATATACTGAGAATGAGGAAAACCTATGTGTTCTCTATTTTTAGAGTAAGGATCTGGCAACGCAGGTCCAGTTGTGTGTGTAGTTCTTTTTTTGCTTTCATAATATACAAATGCAATTGGGGAAAATGAATTTTACTCTGTCAAGAACGGGTACAGCAGCTTCAGATTTGAGTATATTCTATTCCTCCCTGTACTTTAAAGATGCATAGTGTAACTTTTCTGGTAGAGGGTTCGCTACCTGCTTGATTTCTTGTAAATGTTGATGTTTTTCCCCCACATTGATCTACTGGATAGTATTTAATCTCACCATCTCCGTGGAGACGAGCTTGTTTCATGACGAGGTCGAGTTGCAAGTCAGATGGAGAAGTGGACCAATTCACAGTAATAATGCACGTTTTACTGTTGTTTTGTGAAATCAACAACAACAACAACAAAGATATATTTGTTTAATGCCATACTCAAAGCAATAACATTTCCACAGAGAAGAAAGAAAAGTTAAAAGAGTTGCAAAATACACCTTTAAATAAAGACTAAAGAAGGCAATATCAAGTCTTTTTTGTCATTCGTTTGCACCACAGCTGCTTCGGGTTCAGACAGCCTTTTTTCTTGCAGAATATTGTTTACCATAGGGCATTTAGAGAGGCATCTTTGTATTCAAGGTATGTTGAATAGTGAGGACATTTTTGTTTATCATGCCGCAGGGTTCCTATATGTATCATTATCTATAATTTAGCTCAAATTGCTCATGAAAGCTAACATGCTAGCACTGACGTCATCAACCCCCAGCTTAAGTCAACGCAAGACTGTGCATGAAATCTAAAGGTTATCAGTGCGTATCAGCCACAGTGCGCTTAGTGATGAGATTCCTATTTACTCCAGGAAATAGCCTCCCTCAGTCAGTTTTGTAACTTAAAAGTGCACTGTGCAACTTTGTTTTGTCTTCACAGATTTTCCACAGTATGTCTTTAAACTTCCATCTCTATAAAGACAACTAGGCGACACCACCAGGCCAAGTTATATGTCAGATATGTGGAGAGGCAAGCACGCTTACTGTTTTTCTGAGCGATAAAAACACGGATAATGAAATATTCCACATAATCCCATACTGTGGAACATTATAGGCAAAGCAAAAAGATCTCCGTTAGACAAGCATCTTGTGCATTGTGTAACTTTTCTGGTGGAGGATCTGTCACCTGCTTGTCTCCATGGTGACATTATTTCTTTGCCTGGAATGTTCCATGGTATGGCATTAAACATCCATTTAGCTCAGTGGTCTCCTACTTTTTGTAAAACAAAAATGCCAGAGAGCTACTAATTTCAGTGGTTGCCAGAAATTTTGTAAATACAGCTCTGCAAAAAAATTAAGAGACCACTGCAAAATAATGAGTTTCTCTGATTTTACTACTTAGAGTTATGTGTTTTTATTCTATAATTCTACTATATTTCATTCTATAAACTACTGACAACATTTCTCCCAAATTCCAAATAAAATATTGTTATTTAGAGCACTTATTTGCAGAAAATTACAAATGGTCAAAATAACAGATAATGCAAAGGAAAATTAATTTTAAAACAACACAATAACTAAATAGGAAGAGTTCAGAAATCAATATTTGCTGGAATAAACCACATCGGAGCTTTCATGAACACAGCAGTGGTTTTTATCTTTTTCCTCCTTAAATAAGGTTTGGTTCAGGTGATCACCTCATCAGTCCCTCATGAAGCAGAATGAGGTGTGTTTGTGTTGAAATTGCACTGGCCTCTTATTTTTTTTTTTTTTTCCAGAGCCGTATAAAAGCCACGGTGAGCAGAAAATGAGGTACAGTTAGATGTCTATAAAACATAACCCATTATCCCATTATCAATGCACAAAATGAGGCATCAGAAGTACACATTAACAAAGGAAATAGGCATTTAATCAATCAAATTTGAGTTCTGCACAATATGTTTAATTCAGAAATCCTGGGTGAGTTGGAAGGGGGTGGAGAGCTACTGGTGGCTCTTTCTGTGAACAGTGGCGACTCTCCACAGATCTGAACTGTAATTGGAAGGTGCTTGTCTCCCTTGCGATTGATAGGTTTAATGTTTACTGTGGAACATTCTCGATAAAGCAACAACATTTCCATGGACGTCAGATGGCGGACCTTCCTCTAGAAATGTTACACGATGCACTTTTACTTTTGCACTTCGTTACCTTCCCTGCACAATATGTTTAATTCAGAAATCCTGGGTGAGTTGGAAGGGGGTGGAGAGCTACTGGTGGCTCTTTCTGTGAACAGTGGCGACTCTCCACAGATCTGAACTGTAATTGGAAGGTGCTTGTCTCCCTTGCGATTGATAGGTTTAATGTTTACTGTGGAACATTCTCGATAAAGCAACAACATTTCCATGGACGTCAGATGGCGGACCTTCCTCTAGAAATGTTACACGATGCACTTTTACTTTTGCACTTCGTTACCTTCCGTCACTGATCCTTCGTTGCGTCTTCGGGGCTTAGATCATTCTCTCTTTAATGAACTGGACTTGTTAAGCCATCTGGGACTCATTGGCAGTTGGGCCGCTCCAGCAGGGCAGTCCATTGATTATCCGACACTCATTTGGCCAAACGAGAGGGCTGCGACTCCTGGATTAATAAAAGCGTTGGAGACTTTAATGAGGATAGAATCTCCTTTGTGAAACTTGGCATCCGTCCGTGAGCTAAATTTATACAATCCCGCCATTTTGTGATCCTGGCAGCGATGAATCGATGACTCCACAAAAAGTCGTGTTTTAAAAATTCCAATTTCATAGTAAGAGTCTGTGCTGGTCCACTGAATCGGGGAATGGGTCTTTTCTATGCGCACCTGCTGCTTTTGGAATGGAGGGATGAGAGCAGAGGTGGTAGGGTAGCCAAATATTGTAGAGTATAGTGATGTTACTTAAGTAAAAGTACAAAGTAGTGATTCAAGAAATTACCAATGTAAGAGTATAAAGTATTTGGGAAAACTACTATTCAAGTAAGAGTGCACAAACTTGACTCCTGTGAGGTTTAAGTCATTTTATAATGTTGATACCTCCTCAAAAGCACTTGCAGTTGTGTTTAATTTCATTCATATGTTTGAGTAATCATCTCCAAGGCTCAAAATGCTCTGTTTCACCTTGTGATGTCATGTAGTTGTAGTTTTCAAGTTCACATTTAGATCAGTAGAGATTGGAAATTCCAGGGCTGAACTTATCCAAATGATTCAAGTGAAGGTATTTGGAGCTTAAAAACACAGTGAAGCACTTCCTGTATTACCACATGACATCACAAGGTGGAACAGAGTATTTTCTGTTTGGGAGTAGAACAATATGCTGGATTTCTGTGTGAATAAAACAAAACACAACTCTTGGTCACAACATTGCCTCGAATGTTCCACAGTATGGCATTACACGTATTTATATCGACGGAGACCGCAGGTGACACCACGGGATGAAGTTGCGTGTCAGATCTGTGGACCCCTTGTTATTGCGTAAATGCAAGTTTTATACGTTTAATGCCGTAAGAATACAAGTTTTTAGGTCATTAAAACCCCTTGTTATCGAGTAAATGCAAGTTTTATACGTTTAATGCCATAGCAGGACATTCCAGACAAAACGATAACATCTCCATGGAGACGAGCATAATGGCAGACCCTCCACCAGAGAAGTTCTTTGAAAAGGTACTCAAATAAGTGTAACTGAGCTCTACACACTTCTACGCACAATCTAATCCATAATAGTCCCAAACCTAAGCGTAACCACCAGTGTTAGTGAAGGTAATACATACTTTTGTTTTGTAAAAGCTTCCCCATAGACCGACCGCTCATGTTTCACTCCAGTTTACAAGAATATCCCCAAGTTCTCAGCCAAGACAATTTTAGGCCAGTGTCTCCCAATACTCTCTGCTACAATTGATGATCGGATCTGGTATCATGAAGGACTACGGAAAACAAATACAGAGGGGCACAGTTTGTTTTTGTGCAGCACTGTGTAGACTTTAGAGACTTAAATGCACTGTACCTGACTTTTTCTGTCTTTAAAATGAACTAGTTATATTTTTTTCTCATTTTAAACAGTTTGCAGTGGTTCAAATTCATTCCTCACTTACTTTATGCATTCTGAGTGCGCTAATTATTCACCGCGATGAGTTTTTAACCACTTTCCGCAACTTTCAGAGACCCGGGCAGGACAATACTAACAACTAGCATGCTAATAGTGCAATTCCGGACTCTCAGCGGATAAAACATGTTATGATTCCAAGCATACAGCACACAACAATCTTATTTGTACGTTAAAGGTGTACTGCAAAACGTTTTAGGTTGGATGGAGATGCTATTACTTTGCCCATAATGTTCCGCAATATGGTATTAAACTTATAAAAGATGCATTTATTCAATTAAGGGTGTTTTTATTGTGTAAAAATACCTTGAAAAACATGCATTGTTACTATAAGTGGGGTCGCCTCTTCACAGATCTCACCCGTAAATAGGTCTGGTGGCGTCTCCTGCTTTTTCTATGGAGATTGATGCGTTTAATGCTTTGGGAAAGTGGTTGGCAAAGTAATATCATCTCCATGGAAACAAACAACTGGCGGGCCCTCTATCAGAAAAGTCACATTGTGCACCTTTTAAAGAGGGAATATTATGCAAAAACGAGTGGTGAACATGTTAGTGCGCCGTTTTCAGTGAATATTGGATTTTCAAAACAATAAAAGTTGGCATGGTGATCTAAATATGTTATGTGTTAGCAGTTAATACCCCATAGAGGTGTAATACTCCCTCATTTGGATCTTTTTTATGTAATATATCTGTGCTGGGGTAAAAATATTTTTCTTCTCAATTGCACAGAACAAAATCAGACACTTTATAGGTGCATTGTGTAACTTTTCTTGTGGAGAGTCCATCAATTGCTTTTCTCCATGGCTATGTTATTGCTTTTGTCTCGAAAGTTTCACAGTATGGCATTAAACCTTTCTAGTTACAGGTCAGATCTGCGGAGGGGCAACCCCTCTCACAGCCAAAATACCTGTTTTTCTTGGTATTTTTGAGCTATAAAACCACCTGTAATTAAATAAAACAAAGGAGCGATGACATGCCCGTAGAAACAAACATGGATGATGGACCCTCCACCAAAAAAGTTACATGGTGCACCTTTAAATGAGACCAGTTTAAACACATACAGTCCCATGTTTTTCATCATTGCCGACTGCTTATTGCGAACATTCAAATTGCGGCTTTGACGTTAGAATGGCATGTTACATAAAGCCACGCTCGTTTTAGTAGACAAGGCTAACGTTTTCCCGTCAACCAAGTCTCAAAAGTTTTCAGGTAACTTGAAAACTACTATTTCACAACATCACAAGGTGGAACAGAACATTTTGAGCTTTTTCAATGCAGACAGACTAATAATAAAGGGTTTCTCAGACGTGTGAATCAACACAACTCCAGGCGTGTTTTTGAGCAGGTAACAAGCTCTCAAGAGTCAATTTTGTGTAATATAAGACCTTTAAGACGCTAGTACCCAGGTTCAGTTGTGATTTTTTAAAACTCTAAAAACATAGGCTACATACAGTCTTCAGGTCAATTACAAGCTGCTTCAAACACAGCAGTATATCATTTTAAATTGCTCTTATAAATGTGGCGAAAGTCTGCAATTGCCCATGTCTGTACCTTCACCTGCAGCTACTCTCCTAAATGAAAGCTCCGGTCCATCAGCTCCTCCTCCGAGCACGCCGCTAACATAAATGAGAGCTTTCGGGTGTCATTTCTCAGCTCCGTCCTCGCGCTTGTTTGGCCGGAGGCGGTCCGCACAAGCTGTTGTAATTCACAGCGCAAACGGGAGCGCAACGCCGCCCACCTGCCGATTTATGGAGCTCGGGATGGCCCTTGACCCCCGAGCTAAATGCGCCGCACTTTCCCGGCATCTAAATGAACGGGGCTGTTGTGGGTGTACGGGTGAGTTGACACGGCTGGGTGACGGGGTTTACTCCAACACTTAGAAGCGACCGGACATGTAAACTACCGCAATGAGTCATATGTCAGGGCTACTTGAGGATACTCTGGGCTTAATAAAGGCAGGTACAGAAACGTGTGCTGCATTAAGTGAGACGTATTTGAATACTCGCCCTGCAAACACTACAATCTAGCCAAGTTAAAATTGCTTTAATTAAGAAAGTTTAGTGTGATTTGGGGAAATTTCACATTACAAGTAAAATGGAATGCAATGGAACAAAACTTATTATATGTCTTATTACACTTACACTGCAAAAAGCAATATCTAGGTAAGTTAAAATGACTTAAATTAAGAACATTTTACTTTATTTGAGTAGATTCAACTGGACAAGTAACATGATCCACCAATGGGATAAGTGTGCTTTACTTAATTCAAGCAACAGTTGATTTTGTTTCTCATTTTAAGTGCCAAGCGTTGTTTTTCTTATCTTAAATGTAACAAGATGTATTATTTAAGTCTTATTCCACTGGCAGATAATTTTGATGAAGTGAAATTTACTCAAATCTTAATTCTTAATTCAACTCATCTTAACATGTTTAGATTATAGTTTTTCCATCGTGAGAAATCTATAACTTTTTGCACTTAATAGGACACAAAATCTAATGTTGCTTGAATTACGAAAAACAATGATTCCATTGGTAGACCATTGTACTTGTCAAGTTAAAGTTTAAGTCAATTTAACTTACCTGATATTGCCTTTTGCAGTGTACGGATAAAGATTGACTGATATGGGGCCAAAGGTGATACTGATACTCTTTAGAATACAGAAAAACCGATGGGCAATAAGCTCTGCCGATATTATTGGGCCAATTTGATTATTCTCCCCAAGCCTCTTTTTACCACAAACACATAAGAGAGATGTGTAGTCACCTTTTGTGCAGCCAACCGCTTTGTAGTAGTGTTAGTACAAAAGTTTGTGTGTATTTTTTTATTCCGATTGACCAAAACAAAATATCGGCGTGTGCTTGAGATTTAGAGCCGATAGTTGATATGGTAAGAAGTCCAAATATCAGCCCAATTTATTACTCTGTCTCTATGGACACTATAGCCTTGTTGTGATTGTTTCCTTTTAGAGTGAATCTAACTGAAAGTATTTACAATTTCCGGTGCAAACTGTACTGGCCCATTTCGGAGGTCTGAAGTGGACCCTGGGGGGCTCTGAGGCGCTTTGGCTAAGGAGGAGCTAATACACAGGGTGAGATAACTGGATAAGCACGATGCAGAGTCAGGTAAAAACAGGACATATTGAGCCAACATGCTTCGCAGAACAAAGCTAGTGCGTGTTAGCAACAGCTGTTTCCCTCTTTATTTAATGCTGGTAACACTTTATTTTAGGGTACACTTACTAACATCTAACTACCCACAAATTAGCATAGTTGTAAGTGGTTAAATTGTCATTAATTAGTATTTATTCAGCCTTTATTAATGTCTAATGCTCCATAAGCTTATTCTGCTTTTAGTTACAAACACTTTCTTATTAATACACTTCTTATTACTGCTTATTATTATGATAGTAGGTAATTTTTGTCCAACACCCGTATTACCAAAAGCTTATTAGAATCATAATTCATACACAAAAATGTCCTAATATCAGACTAATAAGCAGTAATATGAGGTATTAATAGGAAAGTGTTTGTAAATATCTAACCAAAAGCAGAATAATCTCATGGGGAATTAGACATTAATAAAGGCTGAATAAATACTAATTAATGACAAATTAACCATTTACATCCATGCTAATTAGCAGGTAGCAGGTATCCTAAAACAAAGTGTTACCATATTTCCAGTACATAATGTGTTTAAATTGCCAAACCAAATCCATTACATTACATAAATTTGGAATTACTTACCGTCCTTTGTGAAACTCTGAGATTAAAAGTATCATTCAGGTATGATTTTGATTTTACTTTTTAAAATAAGAAATCATTAATGTTTGGGTGACGTCAGTTGCTCCTGTAGCTGACCCCTGACCCCAGCAGTCCCCAAGCGCTCTCCTTTAGTGACCCAGTCTTGCTACGAGGGCCAATCGAGATGAGGGTAATGATTTTTCTCTTTCACTTTCTATGATGCATGGATGATTTTAGTCCGTGTTACCCTCACATTTCTGCTAGGCATGCGATATCCCTGGCACAGAATTATCAGGAGAGAAGTGTAACCCAAGAGTGCAGTAAACCATTCCTGGGAACCCATACAGCTGTTTATAATAATTCAAATCCTCACACTCCAAAATACCCTATATTGCTTTGAAATAGTTTGTTGCCCAAATGTGAGTTAAATATTGTCAGTGTTGAATGAATGTTTTGTTTGAGTGGATTTGGCACTCTCACTCCACATCTCCTGTAATAGAGGGACATAAATCACTGTTTGGAGAAGAGCCAGACTTTGCTTGGGCTTCAGAGAGCCCTATGAAGCAGCACATGTCCCAGACCAGTTTTCACTCTCCTGGTTTTTGTTTTTGCAGACTCCTCCCAGCTCTGATAGCAGCTTTGAAAGCAGTTGGGCTCTGAAAGGTCCTATATGATGCCAAATTGACTCTTGTGAGCTTTAAGTTGTGTTATAATGTTGTTACTACATCAAAAACAGACCTGGAGTTGTGTTTTGTTTCATTCACACATGTTTGAGTAATCATTTACAATAGTCATTTCTAAAGTTCAAATTGCTCTGTTCCATCTTGTGATGTCATGAAGCTGTAATTTTCAAGTTAACAACTACGTTTTGACCCATGGTTCAGTAGAGATTGGCAATTCCATGGCTAAAATGATCAAAATGATTCTAATGAAGGTCTATAGAGTTTAAAACCTCACACATGTTTAGACTAAAGAATGGGATTTTAGTACTTTCAATTCTATTCCCATGTGGTCTCATATCTATAATCCCTCAGTGGTCCATGGGTGTATATATGGGTTGGGATATATGGAGCAAAAAATATACCTCTATGTCTGTACAGGAAAAATAACCCCCCTAGAACTACTGCAAAAACAAAAATTCCTCAAGGTCTATTTGTAATTAAAGCGATAAGAGGCCAGCAGGTCAAGTAGGAACAAAGTGCTTCTGCAACATAAAAAATTAAAATAAAAAATCCCTGTATACAAAAATAATAATTAACTGTAAAATAAAGGAAGAAATAATACATATTTCCTTCTTTGCCATAAAACAACGTAGTCAAGTCAAGCTCATGTTTGCATTAATTCTTTTAACCATAACAGAACCATGAGCTCCTTTAGCAGAGGAAGTTCGAGAGGTTCCTTATTTTAATAGATCCATGTTCCAGCGGTGGAGCTGAGGTTTCCCACAATCCAATGCTTAGAACAAACCCAGCGTTTCCAAACACTATTGTGCAAGTAAAACTGCAGCAGATTCTTCATTTAAATCTTCAGCATATATGAACTTTACATTATTAAACTTTACAACATATAAACCATAAAGACACAGAGCCACATCAGCCCGTTTGAGATTAGAATGTGTTTAATTCAGATTTGCACACATTTGTTGACGTTTTACAGAAACTAAACTTAAAACCGCATGGCTAATTTGCATAAACTATAAGCGCTGAACAAAACTGCTCGCTTTCAGGGCCCAAACAGCTGAACATGGTGGGAAGGTTCATGCTGTTAGAAGCTTTAGTTAACACCAATTTTGGGCATTTAGAGACGAGTCGTGTTTCCTCCTGTTGAGGCGCCTCATGAGGAAGAAAAGTGAAGCGATGAGGACAGAACAAAGAAGCAAAGCGGCCAAATCTGGATTAAATATAAGAGTTCTATCGATATATGCGATATGTCAATGTCCATATCGAGTTTTTTTAAGTTCTCGATATATTTGATATATCGAGATATCGTCCACCCCTACTTTTATCTATACTTTTTTTTTAGTATCGATACATGCTCAAATGAATAACTAGTTTTGATACTAGTTTTTGTATTAATTAGCGTCTGATTTTCAGTACTATTATATCTGTGTGTTTTACTGTCGGTTATTCTAGCCCAACTCACCATTCTACAGTCTTAACTACTATGGAATCATTGTCCAGTATTTCTGAAGTTAAAGCTAGTGTTTGGAGAGTCTGGTCTAAAAAAGCTTTGTACTGATACCAATTGTAGGGCTGATTTATTCCTGATTGTAAAAACATTGTTGTTTTCATTTGGTGGTCTGGTTCTTGAGACAATTATCCAATCAGAAAACAGAATGAGCCTCGCACGAGTCTCTCATTTGGGTTGCCAGATTCAATTCTAAATTCCAGTGTTTACATCTAAAAGGACTCTCTCAGATCTGAATCCTCAACACTTACAGCCCGTCATCAGTCAGAATTAGTGAAAGTTAGAGTTAAGTTTTTAAAAAAGGTATGAAAGTGCAACCTGTAGTCTCCATACTATCGGAACATTTACGTTTAAGAAAGAAAGAAACGCACAAAATAAAGAGAATCAAATTGTTAAAACCACTCAATGTTCAAAAAAGGAGTAGGAAGAAGCATATCTTAAGTCAGAAAACACATTAAATGTGCATTGTCAAACTTTTCTGGTAGAGGGTCCATCAAATGCTTTTCTTCATATAGATGTTAATGCTTTGGAATGTTTCACAGTATGGCATTAAACCTTTCTATGTTCATGGAAACCCAACCAGATCAAGTTATAGGTGACCCCTCTCACTCAAAATGCCTGTTTTTCTTGGTATTTTGAGCTTTAAAACCACCTGTAATTGAATAAAATATGAATAAATTGATTAAATAGAGCTGTTTATTGTCATACTTTGGAACATTCCAGGCAGAGCAATGATGTATCCATAGAAACAAGCAGGTGACATAGCGCAATCCAGCTTCATTTGAGATTGTAGTAGTTTTTTTAAGTCAGCACCAGCACATACTAACTAATGTCAGTTTTAAGAAGACATCTAAATCTGCTAATTAATCCCCAAGAACCGTGGTGTTTTCCCTTCTCATTTTTAGGTACATGTTAACCCTGACAGACCACTGCAGATCTCTGGAATTATAATGACGCTCCTGGACAGTCACCTTTAAAACCCGATCTGAGCTGTCAAAGCTAGTGTCAACAGAGGGGCTAACGCACGCACTGTCCACTCCCAAAGTCTTTAACGAACCGTGAGTGACGCTAAATGAGGCCGCTGAGCTGTTACGGTGGCCCGCCGGTGTCAGGCCGTCTTCACCTCCACCTCCCCGTCCCTCCGTCCCCCTCCATCTCACACTGGCGTCCCTCCGTCTCCCCCGTGTGCGGTGGAAGGTGCCAGTGGGCGCTCTGCAGTGGCACTAGACTCTGCATGCAAATCAGAGCAGGGCCGCCGCTGACACTGCTGCACTTACACTAATAAGAGCGCTGATGAAGTTGGGTCTGCGCAGCGTACAGTGAATTATGTTGTTTAGTTGTTGTTTTGGAGGGAACACATTTGGTGTATAGCTCTTTTAACTCAATGTTTGTGTCAGAGAGGAAAACACACAGTAAAATTGGAATAGTAACAAATGATTGAATTGCTAAATGTAGCTGCTTAGACCTTGACTGGTACTGGTCAACTTAGTCTCATTATCTCATTTGTTAATGGAAGTGGGACATAATAACAAAAAAATAACTAAATTTTTCACATAACATTCATGACTTTACTGTACACTGTACTTTGGAGTTATATTCAGGGTTCATGGAAATCCTGGAAAAGTCATGGAAATTGAAAATGTCATTTTTCAGGCCAGGAAAACTACAGCGTTCTGTTAATTTATCATTAGGCTATTCTGATTCTGTGCACCAGCCTCTACAGCATGAATGTGACTCATGATGGGGAAGTTGTCTCTACTGCCCCCTATTGACTGTGGTCATTGTTGGAGGGCATGGGGATGGATGGAAAGGGTTAACATTTCATATTTTAGCCCTAATAGTACCGGTATGCTCAATTTTACACATGTAGGTGCTGTAAAGTCTTGGAAAATTCACTTTAGGTCATGAAAAAGTCATGGAAAAGTTTAGAAATGTTGTCAGTGAAAGAGTGGGAACCCTGTATATTAAAATTAAAAACAAACAGCAAAAATGTTTGTTAGAATATGCATTTAAAGATCTGTCTGGCTACATCTCCAAAGCTCAAAATGCTTTGTTCCACCTTGTGATGTCATGAAGCGGTAGTTTTTAACTTACCAACTCTGCCCGACAAAGGCAAAACACCGTAAAATCATTAATTAATTAACAAATTAATTAATGCCATTTTGGGAATATTTGACCTCCTTTATCGTGTGAATAAATATTGTGAAAAATATTGAGCTCAAAATTGACCTTTGACCCTTATTTGGCAGTTCCTGTGCTCTGCCTTTGGATCATGTGCCTAAAATAAGGAGTTATGCAAAGGCAAAAGGCAGTAATAGTGTCAGTTAGTCCCTTTTGAAATATTTCTTCATTATAGCAATAGTCGCCACATTTTGGGAGCCCCACCTATTCTACTTTTGTCTGGACAAAACAGAAACTTTGAAGTCATTTTTCTCTGTTTCACTCTCTGGCGAGTTAAGGTCTTTTGCCTTTGTAGGGCAGAGCTATTTTTTCCATTTAGTTCAGCAAAGATCGGCAACTCCACGGCCAAAATGATCCAGTTGATTCCAGTGAAAGTGTATAGAGTTTAAAAACACAGTGTATTGCTTCCTGTTTTACCACATGACATCACAAGTTGCAGCAGAGTGTTATCAGTTTGAGTTCAATTTTCAGCCTAAATATGCAGGATTGGTGTGTTAAATGTGTGAATGAAACAAAACACAACTCCAGGTCGGTTTGTGATGAGGAAACGTGATAACAGAGATCAGAAATAAAGTACTATGGGCCCTTTAAGCACTTGAGGTTCAGTCGTGATTGCAGTACTTTTTTTTTAAAACCGTAAGAGCTGAAGATATGTACAGTTATTTAAATGTAAGTGTCCTGATATGCACCAGTCCATCTGAACCCATCTTGTGTTCCTCCCCCACAGGCAGAAGAGGAGAGTGTGTGCTTGGATCATGTGCCTGTGCTGAGGGGAGCTCTGGTGCCATCATGAGGCTGCCCGTGGCCTCCTCCTCCTCCTCCTCTTCCTCCTCCTCTCTGCCCCTGCTCCTCCTGGGTCTGGCCTGGATTGCCCTCGTGCCTCACCCGTCCTCCGGCGCTACCCCGTTCCCCCAGGACCTGGAGCCCATCAGCACGGTGGGCAGAGATGGTGAGTCTGTTACCATGGCGATCTTCTACACGCTCTGAAAGCAAAGGGAGAAAGGCTATCACCATGTCAAATGTTAGCGTTAAAGATGCACTCTGAAACTTTTCGGTTACAAGTCCGTCACTTGCTTATTTCTATGGTTACATCATTGCTCTGCCTGGAATATTCCACGGTATGACATTAAACAGCTCTGCCTTATATTTATTCAACTACAGATGGGGTTATAGCTCAAAAATCCTCAGAAAAACAAGCGCTCTGACTGTGAGCGGGGTCACCTCTCCACGGATCTGACCTGTAACTTGGTCTGGTTTGGTCTCCATGAAGATAGAACAGACGCTCCACCAGAAAAGTTACACAACGCAACTTTAAACATGCACCACATAACATTTTGGATAGTTGCTATGGAGATTTAAACCTGCTTTATACAGTATGGCTTTAATTTTTTACCTCACACTTCATGTACATGTTTTTATTGGTTCAAAAATCAATCAAAAACATGCATTCTTTTTGTGGATTTGCTTGCCTGTAGATCATGGTTGCATTACTTTCTTGTTTCCATGGAGATAATTCAACCCTAGTGCCATATTGCGGAATATTTCACCCGCCATCAGAAAAGTTACCTTTAAACGATAAAACAGGCTCCTAATTCACGTATACACAGTGTCTAATGGTGTAATAATTATAAAGGAATTCCTCATTTTTCAAGTTTTCCTTGCATGTCCTGTAGCGGTTGAGACAGCTGCGAGCTCTTTGTCCTATTACACATCTGGGGTTAATTTATGGCAAATCCGGGCATTTGGATCTTGCAATAAGTTTGATCATTCCTGTCAAAACCACCTTGTTCTACAGTCCATTATATCTGCGCACCCTAAAGCATTTGTTGGAAGTTTTCCAGAAGAGTCTGATATATGATTCTAGGCAGGGCTCCATAGTACATAAATAAAATGTTCATACAGAAAATCATTTAAGATGGATAACACATGTCAAATAAAAACATAGCTCACCTACATTTTAAAAACTTCCCATGTAGGTGAGCCAGCACTTCAGAGCGTGTGTGTATTTGCAAAGTTTTTATCTATTTATTTATTGTTGTATTCAATTTGTTTTTGACTAATTTTAACTACAAAGTTGTCTCGTGTTTAGTGTCTCTGAAATTCAAAAAGGGGGAGGAGCCTATTTTATGTTTTTAGTGGGAGGAGAAACTAAAGATGCAATGTGACAGTGATGACATGGTGCCACATGACAGCACCCAGGATGTTCATTGTACAGCATCCAGTCACTGCAGCTTCACTCCTGAGGTGAACCCTGTTACTGCCTCAAGGTGCGCCCAGTCACTGCACCCAGACATTCCCAAGGTGCACTTTGTGCCTGACTTAATGTGCACCCTCCCACTGCACCCAGCCATTCCACAGGTGCACCTAAGCACTTCCTCAATGTGCGTCCTGTCATTCCTGAAGGGCACCCAGTCCCAAGGTGCACACAGTCACTCCCGAGATGCACCCTGTCACTGCACCCAGATATTCATGAGGGGCTCCCAGTCGCTGCCTCAAGGTGCACCCAGTCACTCCTGAGGTGCACCTAGTCACTGCACCCAGACATTCATGAGGTGCACCCAGGCATTGCCCAAGGTGCACCCAGTCACAGATGAGGTGCACCTAGTCACTGCCCAAATGTGCACCCTGTCATTGCACTCAGACATTCATGAGGTGCACCCAGGCATTGCCCAAGGTGCACCCAGTCACTGCCTGACCCTGTCGCACCACCCTGTCGTGTCACCCACTCACTGCACTCTGTCACTGCACCCAGTCACTCCTGAGGTGCACCCAGTCACTGCCTCAAGGTGCACCCAGTCACTGCCTGACCCTGTCGCACCACCCTGTCGTGTCACCCACTCACTGCGCTCTGTCACTGCACCCTGTCACTGCACCCAGTCACTGCCTCAAGGTGCACCCGGCCACTGCACCCAGCCATTCCACAGGTGCACCTAAGCACTTCCTCAATGTGCGTCCTGTCATTGCACCCTGTTGCTCCCGCGCTGCACCCTATCACTGCCCTGAGCTGCCCCCGCCGTAGCCCCTTCCCGCTGACGTAACACCGGCTAATTGACTCCAGAGGTGACGGAGACCGCGGCCCGCGCACTGTAATTGATCTATCAGGAAGAGAGCTCGGCGCGCATTAGCAGGAATAGCCACGCCATTATCCCTGCGTGCGCCTCCGTGTCCCGGGCCTAATGAGGGCCATTTGTCACCGGTGGTTCCAGTGGGTGACAGGGTGGCACCGCAACGAAGCACCATCTGCACCAGTCTATCAAACCCTACTAATCACGCCAACAGCCAACTGTGCATCCCATAATACACTGGAGTCAATTAACTACTGCAGCATCTGGTTTGTTTTAGCAGGAGTTATGTTATGTGTGTGTAATATTATCGGACAGAGAGGTGGAGGACGCCTGTTGTATTCAAAGAGCTCAGAGTAGAGTCACTGCTCCATCATGACAAGAGGCTTCCACTGAAATAACTCCTGGATGTTTAAAGTGGAAAAAAATACAGTATAAATAATGTTTTTTGTTTTTTCCTCAAATTGACCAGGCTTTTGATTCAATTTGGTTTATTTTCCAAAACTAAACACAGATCTTTATTCAGGGCCATTTAACGCCAAAAATAGTACCATTTCTATCTCCAAAATCCTGAACTCTGCTCCAAACCACATGCTTTTGCTGACAGAGAACTGGCCGTGGACCTCGCCATTAAAAAGTCCCAAGACGATCGTTCAGAAGGAGACTGTGTCCAACACAAAGAGAAATGGAAACTATTCTTAAAACCACACATGGGTACAGTAGCCAGACGGGGCATTCAAGTATGTACTGTCACTTCAAAATACTATTACTCAAGTTTTACAATGTTAACACTGATTCTGAAGTAAAAAGACTGATTTAGGAGGAAAAAGGACACTAGTACTCAAGTAAGACTAACATTTATACTTAGAAGTTAGTGTAATTAGGAGAAAAAGTTAAATACTACACAAAATTTGGTATAAAAAATTGAGAACCTAAATCATATCAAATGTTAAAATAATCATATTGTCAAGTTAAAGCTTTTGTCACTCGTAGACTTATTCACAGTGCGAAAAGTAATCAAAACTTTTACTCAAGAGTACTTTTACTACCACAGTCTGCTTAAAGTGGTGAAATCCAATGACAGTATAATCTACTGTATTTTGTAGAACTACAGAAACTACCACACCAAGTAATGTACTGTCATTTCAAAATACTATTTCTCAAATAGTACAAAGTTAATACTGATTTAAGAGTAAAAAGTCTGTTTTGGAGCAAAGGTTAGTAACAGTGTTTTTGTAACATCAGATTTATAGTTTGAGGTTAGGGTAAATAGAGGGATAAAACAGTAAATAATCCACAAAATCCCGTATTTTCAAAGACCACAAATATTTGCGAAAATACATCACATCTGAAGGAGCAGTGCAAGAAACACAAATGTTTAAATAGTTTTATATTGTCAACATGAGGCTTTTGACACAATGGGAAGAGAAACTAAAACTTTTACTCAAGTACAGCTACACTGTCAAATACATACTCAAGTAGGAGTAAAAGTATAATGTCAAAACTACTCTGAAAAGTACTTTATCAAATGTACTTTTATAACCAACTTCTATTGTCTTTTGTTGATCTACTGAAACCACCACGTCAATAAGTCAGAGCTCAGAGTTATTCCACCACCAGAAGTTTTTCAAAACCTCTGAACTCCTCAAACCACCGCTAATAAAGTCTGTTCTTTTGTATCTGGCTGCGTGTGACTTTCCCAAGGACACAATCTAAAACGCCACTGTGAACAATGAAAAATGAAACACCGCAATCCCAAACGCGATATTGTGTCAGCCATGTTTTGCATCAGTCCACCTCTGTTCTCCAACTAGATTTGCTCACATTTTGTTTGAATTAAGAACTTGTACTTGCTGTGTTTTTGTTACCTGGTCAGCCACAACCACACGCTTTGGCAAAACTTTACAAAGACGAGCGGATCTAGAACTGTACACTTTCTCTTCGATTGCAGAGGGTGTGACTGACAGGCGGATTAACCAATCAGAGACAGATATGGCTGCTTACACATAAAAAGGAGAAACATTTACGTAAAGAACTGAGAAACGGAGTGTATTTTTACAGAATCAACAATCGAAGCACCAAATTATTACTTATCTCAGGTAAAATAAGTTATTTTTGTTCTGATTTGAGAATTTTCAAGAGGAGATAGCTTCTGTCCCAATACAGCAAAAAGTGTTAAGTGTTAATTGACTCTCACAGAATCAGTTTTAACATTTTCTCAGGGTTTATATGAGTCCAATCTGTTCTAGAGTTAATTTAACATTTTTGGAAAAGTTAAATCAAGATTTATATTAACATTTTGAGAGTTATCCTGATTTAGCTAAACAACATATTAACATTTAGAGTTATCTTGATTTGGCTAAACAACACAGTTTTTTTTGTTTTTTATACTTTATTTTAGTTAATTTAAGATTAAATTCTGTACAAAACTGGGTCGGACTGATCTTCTCTAACGAGGTTTGAGGTGTTGGGTGGGAGGTGCCAAATTAACACTATGGGAAGTTGAATGAACTCTAGTGGAGGTTGAATTAACCATTCACCTTCAACCATATCAACTCTGGCAAATGACAACCATATGAACTCTGGCAAATGACTCCAACTCGA
The DNA here is from genome assembly GCA_000787155.1 of Scartelaos histophorus. NCBI lineage: Eukaryota > Metazoa > Chordata > Actinopteri > Gobiiformes > Gobiidae > Scartelaos > Scartelaos histophorus. The sequence continues at coordinate 112,192 of KN492502.1, forward strand.
ACCTCTATTTAACTATCAGTTAGTTAAATATCACTTTATGTGTTAAGAACAACTCCACAACAATATTTTACCCTGAGATTTTAACCTTCCAGTTTTTACTGTGAAGTTTGGACAGAGATTTTTCACTCTTTGGTCCAGTCCCAGTCCCTTCTGGATTTTACCAGAATTTCAAAGCAACAAGAACCGAACTATTACTTAGTTCAGGTAAAATAAGTTATATATATTTTGTTCTGAATGTTATGAGAATTTTTGAGAGGAGATGTCTTCTATATTTGAGAAAAGCGTGCTACATGCGAGCAGCTGTAGTTGGATGGACGGTGGGTTTGATAGAATGTAGAAGAGACTGGCTGGTCGTACACGTTCTTTCGTACAACCATCTCAGCGTTAACAATAATACATTATAACGGTAAAAGTGAAGTCTTGTTTTGCCCTTCATACCAAAAAGAAAGCCTTGTCCCTTGCAACGGGACACTTGTTAATTGAGTTGCCTTTGATTTTGTTTTGGTCCGACTCCTGGCACAGTCCCCCGGAAACGTGCACCGCTGGGAACCATTATTTAAATCACGCTGACTTCTTTGACACTAGCGTCTAATTTGCAACTTAGGAGCTCTTCGTTCCACCAAAGTCCACCCTCCATGAGCCGCATTAGCATACACTGTCTGCTCTGGGAACACAAGGTCATGGGGTAACCTTGGGAGTGCTTTTAAATACCAAGGTGGAACCCATTTTTACAAGATTCAGATTTAGTTTTGTGAATAATTGTTTGGAAATAATTGGTTGCTGGTTCATTTGGAGACTAATTATGTGGTTATTAAAAGTGAACAAATATCAAGGGCCATCAACTGCTTGAACTTAAGTGTCTTGTTAATTTTGAGTTACCACAAATTGTTTTTTGATTGTTATGAAAAACAAAGAAAAACTGTGACGGAAATTGTTGAAATTTTGTTGAAATTTTAAAATTTTAATTATAACAAGGCTACACCACAAGTATTCTGCCACCAGCTGCTGTTCTTTAAACGTATTTGCTGTAGTTGTAGTTGTGGAGACAACTCCGCTCACAGTCAGAATGCCTGTTTTTCTATGTATTTCAGAGCTATAAAACCACCTGTAACTGAATAAATGCAAAGTAGAAGTGTTTAATGTCATACTGTGGAATATTCTAGGCAGAGCAATGACATATCTGTAGAAACAAGAAGAGTAGAAGTGTTTAATGTCATACTGTGGAATATTCTAGGCAGAGCAATCACATATCTGTAGAAACAAGAAGGTGATGGTCCCTCCAATTATTAATTTCAGAGCATATCTGTGTATTGAACAGAACAAGACTAGATATTTAGATGTTTATAGTAGATTCTTTCATGTAATTGTGATTAAACATGCAGGCCAAAGTAATTAAAGCAGATCTTTGAATGGAGCTAATCCAAACTGTGTGTGTGTTCTCCCCACAGCGACCTACCTGTACCCCAGCTTCCAGGGCCTCATGTCGGACAACGACACGGCTCGTCTGGGGCTGGACTTTCAGAGGATGCTGCGGATCAACCACATGCTCTACATCGCTGCCAGGTACATTTGAATACTAGACCTGAGTAAAACGGAGTCTGCTGAAAGAACATTTCTGTTAAATCACTATTGCATGCTTGTGAAATAGCTCCGTCGTCCAGGTAGGATCCTGTCAATTGGACAAATGTTGCGGGGTTTTTTATATTTTTTTTCTTTACTATTGCATGGAAGATTATATGGTTAGATTGGCAGGTTACAATGACACATTTTGTTTTGGGATATATTGCTACCAGATTTTTTTCTGTCTTATACACATGAAAAACTGAGCTTCATTTTAAATGGTTTGCAGTAGTTGTCCCTCACTTACTTTACATATTTCTAGGCAGTGTGTGAATTTCTATGATATGATGTGTATCATGATATGCCTGTTACCATTTAATATATCCCGATATTAAAACAAAGGACGATAATTACATATACAGAACTGGATGAAAGAATTATGAGAAGAGTCAGTTTACAATTTTTTTTAATGAAAAACATGACAAAAAACACATTTTTATCGATGCAAGAATCACACAATGACGTGTCACAGTATAGACAGCTTTCAGAGACTAGTTTTGCCATCACAGTCAAATGAATGACTAGCTTGTGATTAACGGACAGAATCAATGAGTAAAGCATTGTATAAAAAATACAGAGACATCATTCTTGCCAGTCACTGTTTTTGATACTATGACCACTATTGTTTTTCCCATCCTGCCAGGAGCTTTATCCATGCGAAGGAAATGCTCGTCTCAAAACGCCACATTAGCCCCGTGCACTCTGAAGCATTTCCACGCTCATAGTTTTGCAGGAGAATCACATTTTGAGCTCATATTTTAGTGAAACCTTTTGAGTCTCTCTCTCACCTCCACACGGGTCTAATCGGAGCTGTATTTCAGGCTGATCCGAGCTCCGCACACCTCAGGCTGTTACTCACTGTTTACTGCCTCTGTGTGATGCTAATGCAGGAACATTACGCTCATTCAGTTCAGGCGTTTGGGGCCTGTCTGTTTTAACCTCTTTTAACAGGATGGACAGTGTTTCGGTGCTGAGCTTTTTTTCAATACAAATTGGTCAGACATTGAAAAAGCCCTAATATTTTTCAATGATATTTTCTTCCATGCTGTCCCAGTATCCAGTTTGTGCATCAGATGTGTCCTTTTAAACAGACAGAGTTATAATGGAAATAGAAGAGCCTGATTATGTTACACAATCAACAAAATACAAAAGATACAAGATAAATACATTTTGCTTTACATTTTCTACAAAAAAAATAGTTAATAAAAGTGGATTACTGAGTCATACTACATGTTCACTTCAATTTGTGGACCTTGCTGTAAGGGATGGGATGGCACATCGCTTGTCACCGTGAAGATATTATTGCTTTACTTGTAATATTCCACAGTATGACATTGCACTTATCACTTTAAATTGAGGTCAAGTTACAGGTCAGATCTGTGGTTAGGCATTTTTAAGCAATGAAAACACTATTCTAGTTAAATAAGTTTGCAAAGTAATCACGTCTTCATTTGACAAGTAGATTTGCGTTCACTAGAAAATACATGGATTTCAATATCAGCAAATATTTACTACTCTCTACAACTCAAAAATAAGTAAAAAGAAGAAAAAGTAATACATAAAAATATAAAAAACATACTAATAAAAAACATAGTAATAAAAAAACATAAAAATTGAAAAAATAAAACAATAAATAAAAAACATACATATAAAAACATACTAATAAAAAAATACAAATCAAAAAATATATAAATAATTTAAAAACCTTAAAAAA
>KN492506.1:0-10255 GCA_000787155.1 Scartelaos histophorus
GTGCACTTTATAACCCCAAAAATACGGCATATATTTAACATTCTGAGTTGACCAAAATTGACTAAGCTTTTTCAATGAGTTTGGGCTTAATGTGAACAAATATTTTAGATGTTAAGTAAGGTATAGATAATTGGATGAGTGCAACTCGAACCCTTGTCGGCACAATGACTGAGTGACTAGTGCACATGTTTTTTCCCCAATGACTACGATGACTAAACTAACTCTAACCTCACTGCAAGAAGGTTCTGAGTTCAACTCCTGGACCACCCTGGCCTTTCTGTGGAGTTTGCATGTTTCTCCCTGAGTCTGGACAGGTTTTTCCACATCACTGTAGTGCCCACTGAAGATGGGTCAAATGCAGTGGACCAGTTTACCCATGGGGATAATAACGTTTTTCTTAACCTTAACCTTAGACCAGTTGCCTCTATAGCCACATCTGCAATGGTGAGAGTGAATGAGGCTTCCAAGTGTTTTGCCCAAGGACACAATATCAGGAGCTTCAATCAAACTGTAGACCTTTGGGTTGTATACATTAAAAGACATTTGTTCCTAATGCCATTTTCTGTATAATTTACTTTGATTGCCATATCTAAAATTGCGGTCCACTAGTTCCAGTCTCATTCACTTTCACCCAAATGGTTCCTGTAATTTATCACTAGTCAAATGTCACACATGCTGCCTTTTTTAATGAAGTCCGCGTCCTTCATGTATGCATCCCATTTCATCCCCAGTACATATATCATAATACATTTCACAGTCTGTTGCAGGTAACCTACAGTCCTGTGCTTTAGGTAATTGTATAGTTTTCCATCAGTTATCCCGGGAATACTTTGATTTTACGGACAGACACATAGACAGGAGAAGCAGTGGGAGGTGTCAAGAGGCATAGCAATTCAAAAGTTCTTAGTGGATTATCTTTCATTAGACTTGGAGCTTGTTGGGAGGCTGCATTTTAAACAGTTGCCAAAAGCCACAATCATTGGCGGGTGCAATAATGGATAAGTGCTCAATATTCAGTGCAGATATCTCCAGCTTAGAGCCATAGGAGCCTGATAGCTTGTGTTCAGTCATGTCTCATTATTTACTGCCAGAGGTGAGGAGTACCAAGATACTTAGTTCTTTAAAGGGTATTCTGTTCTTCTATTGTTACTGGGGTGGGACGAGACAAAGCCCAAAAGAGATACTATTGGATCCCTGAAAACAAGACGATACAATAATTAGATCTAAACTAATACATATACTGATGTTTTTCTCATGACTTATTTCAATCTTTATTATGATCATTTCACTCTTCAGCTGTCTAATATAACCTATATATTGGCTGTGAATTGATGGCAAATTAAAGAAGAAAATACTCAAAGGACAAAAATAATGTAGCATATTCATTTAGCTAGATATACATATTAGACAAATGATCTTATCCGATCCATAACAATTAAAACATTTTTTTTTAAAGAGCATGCTCAAATTTCCCATGACGGCCTGCCACTTCAGTGGTTTAAGAAAGATTTGTTTTGCTCCAGTACAGATATGGTAAAAGCAGCACAAGGGTCAAGACAGAAAGTGTGCTGTTAGCATGCTAGTTGTTAGCATTATTGTGACCAGCAGAGGCTTTGCTCCAACATATATAAGTTGTTAAATGTACTTATAAAAGGATGGAAGTAATGGATTAAGAAAGTGAGGAGTAAGTTGGGCTTCTGCTGCAAACTATTTTAACTAAGCTACTTCTTTTTCATGTTTTAAGACAAAATATGGTAGATGTAGATGTCTGTGTACCAGTTAAACTGAACCAGAGAACCCACAGCTAAATGTTCTTTATGGAGAACAGGTCATTGACCTTCACGGCTGGAGGTGGAGGCCTACAGCAGCCAATGACTATCAAAGTGGAGATGCGTGCATCACCTGTCTGTCTGGACGTGACTTCGAGTCAAAATGGCCCTGATTCTGTTTTTCCACATCTCATTGTCAAAAAAATCAATTCAAATCTGTCACTCAAGCCCACACACATTATATCCACATTTCTCCTTCTAGAGTGGAGTAAGAAGGATTTGTATAAAATTGTACTGTATTTGAAAGTAAAAGTGTTATATTTTCATATTTCCCAATTTTTTGTTTTAAACTAAAAAAGTTTTTTGTTATAGAGCAAATGCACAGAGGGTAACATGAGCCCTTCTGTTTGGGCAGATCATTGTAAATTAACCACCAGTTAAAGTGTTTCCTGGAGGTAATGATATTCAATTTGGATGTTTAAACATTATACACAGTAACAGCATCTAAAGGAGGCAGGTTTTGATGCACACAAAAACATTTTCTTAAAAGGTGAGATAGTGAGTGTGAGTGATGTTATGAGTGGATCAGTGCATGGTCTAAATATCAGTTCAAGGGCTGCTCAGATGTGTCTGTGGGACATAAGTGCACTAGAACAATGGGAGTGTATGACCACAGAGGGAGGGGTGTGTGTCAGGAACAATCAAACTGCCAAAATGGTGCTGGTGTGGAGCCTGTGATAAAGCCTGCTGAAAATGCCAGATAGCTCAGTGTGCACTAATCCCCCTCTGCTGATCACTGCAATGAACTGGCAGAGAGAGAGAGGGCCGGGCTACTGTAGCCACGCACCATAGTCTGATCTGAAGCCGTCACTGGACTCTGATTTTGGGAGCTATTTTAAGCTATTTGTTAAGCTAAGAATACATAATTTACAATGAAAAATTAAATCAACCAACTATTGAGTTTTAAGTGCATGATGTTTTGACACTGTTCCATTCTCTTGGCAAATTTGCTATATCTATTGCTTTTCCTACAAATAATGCCTTTGCTTTTTGTGAAATCTGAGCAGTTAAAAGCCCTTTTGAAAACTGGGAATTAGCCTAGACTATAAACACCTTCATTGCTAATCTATTCTTGTTGTGTCTGTCCCCATTCAAATAAACAAAAACTAAACAAATCAATTCCATTTCACTGGGCAGACCACACCCTGCCATCGCTATTACACTGGTTATACTGACTGTAGATGTTTTATTTGGTTACTCAAACAGCATTTCAGAAAAAGCATCTTTAAATACTGGATTGTAATATCAAATACTCTTACTTTATTAGTAAATACATATTGTGTGTTAAGTCCCTCAGTCGCCCAGGTAGAATCCATGTCAAAAACTAAATCTGATTTGTAAACAGACATTTATTTAGGTCGAAAATGTTTTGCAGCTCATCCAAGCCGCTTCTTCAGTTCTGCTCAGAGTGCTGCTGGACACTGCCTTATATCTGCCTGCAGGGCCAACTACACTGAAACTACTCTCAAACTAACACACCTGTATGCAGTTTCTGTTTCTGTTGGTCTATTGAACTGCAGTGAGTGTGGGCTCATATTGGCATCATCATTCAGGCCCATAATTGATGCTTTCACACCTCTGGACCTGCCTATCCCTAGTGTTTTTTCTTTGTTTTAGGTTTGAGGATAGATTTATAACTGGAAGACAGATGGATTGTTTTTCCTACCAAAACTCCTCTCCAAAACCAAACCAACCTTTTCTCTGGCTAAGATCTGTACCTCACTATCCTCAGAGGAGTGGCCTGTGGCTTTTAGGTGGAGGTGTTGAGCAGACTGTGGTCTGCTGCTGCTCTCTCCACTGTGTTGGTACATCCTCTTGTGAAGTGGCTGTTTTTTTTCTCCAATGTAGCGCTACATCGAACAGAAATTGAGGCCTCACACATCATCTGTCTCCCATCTACATCTCTATCCTCAAACCTAAAACAAAGAAAACAATAGGGATAACCAGGCCAGGACTAGATGTTTCTGCTAATATGACCCTACCCTCACTGCAGTTCAATAGGCCTAGTTTCAGAGTAGTTTTTGTGTATTTGGCTCCTCCCTTCAAGCAGTGTCCACAACTGAAGAAGCAGTTCTGGTCTCAACATCCTCAACATAAAAAAGTCTTCATCCCAGATCTATTTATCTTTCAGGATAATACAGTTTTCACCCATGTCTCTAAGGACTTCTAAAAATGCTTTGCCACAATTTTCTTTAAAGGACATGTTTATCTTTCCATCTGTTCTAACACTAGTCTACATTCTCAAGGTTACGGCGCCCAGGTGTTCACATAAAAGTCATCTAAGCACACAAAGCGCTTCTCTTCAACACTGTTTTTCAGGTTTCATTCAGAGCTGGACCTGAAGTCAGAAGACAGAGTCAGCCATCATCAGTCACTGCGGTGGGGCTGCCGTGGTCATGAGAATCTCAATGGGGAGGACGACTTCACATTCACTCTTATCACTCCCGATGGGTGGAATATGTTAGACTTGTTTTGTTGTTAGAAAATAGTCGTGACATTTTAAATTCAACGAAATGTCTTATAAAAGTGTTTATGTCGCGGTTCAACCTTGTGTCTCTGAATGACAACGGTGCACATTGAGGTAAACCTGATTTGCATTTTACGTCTGAGTCCATGATCCTCTGTCTTTTTGTTCTAACCTTTAGCAACTATGCATAAACTACAAGAAAAAACAAAGAACAATTTCAAGGTAATATGACTTGACAGACCTAGATTATCTTTTATTTTTCTGACTTGTTTTAGCCCTTTCTGATATTTTGAGTTACTGTTTGCCTTTAGCAGAATGTGAAATGAACAAAATGGCAGCATATATGTTTTTGCTTTGTGTTTTAATAGTTCTGCGTGGTCAGATTGAGCTGATTCTGACTGGGTGTGAACTGCTTGACTGGTCGAGAGTTGGTTTGGACTGGTTCTGGTATATTGTAGATTCAGTTCAGGCTGCTTCACACTGTGTTTGGACTGGGCTTGGGTTGTCTAGACTGCATTTGTACAGGTCTTGACAGGATCCCGACTAGTTTGTACTGGGTTAGGACTATTCTGCACTGGTTACGATTGTTGATGTTTGTGCTCCTGTTCATTCTGAGCTGACGAAAATATTGTCCTATAATGTTTCACATCCGAGCTGCAGATTAGTTACTGTGCATTAATTTTCATGGTAGTTTATGAATGATAATGATTTGGCATATCAGGCTCTGAAAGGCATGCAAATGAGCATGGTTCATTAGCGACATTAGCCACACGTTACCTCATTACCGTATTCTGCTTCTCTGTGCCAGTGACACTAAAACAGAATTTGGATGCGCTCCTGGGGTACCTTTTTTCAAAGGGTCTGAATTAAACTACTCCTGCACTAGAATAGATAATGGTTGTATTATTAGCTGTGAGGAAAAACAACTCTATATTTAACACAGTTCTGCATTCAGGACCGAGCAAACAATTTCTCTAAAGCAGAAAACAAATTGCTCTGCGACAAAAACTCAATGATGTTGGTTTGAAAAAGGTTATTTTGCAGAATAGAAAAAAAAAAAAAATCTGTGTGTAAAAATTGTGTGACCTTGACCTTGATTTTAGTAAAAATATAAATCAACTACACAGAATGCATTAGTAATAGAAATAATAAGGTTTGTAAGTGAGCACTGTTCGGTTTATGGATAGCTATACTTGTGGACAAACTTTGTTAAGGAGATGAAAAAGCAGGTCACCCATTTAAAGTTAATGACTTGTTTAAATCATTTTCTAACAAGACATTCAGTACAGATGGGCTGTTGATGAGGTTTTGATGTATCTGGTCTATTTCCAGGTGTGGCAGGAGAAAATGGCGTTGCCAAAGTTCAATTTAGAAGACTGTAAGTCAAGCAGAATATGTGTTTCTCCACCTGTTTCTCAAAATGTGGTTCAAGTACTACTGTTGGTATGAAACGTTCTCTGAAGATATAGTATTTCTTTCAAGTAAATTACCTTTCCCCTTCTTTACATTAAAATTATTTAATGGTGGTTTAGATCTAGTTTAAGGATGTAATAAAAACCTTGTTTAGATTTGATTTGTGGTATTCAGAAAATCGTATAATTTCTCAGTTGGAACCGGGTGTGAAATGCTAAGGACTTACACTTACAATAAACTTTAGCTGAGAGTAGTTGTAGACCGTAAAATGTTCATGGGAACTCTTCATGATTAGGCCATAGATTTTGGAATGCGGAGATGTCACACTTTTTCTACTTATGCAACAGATCGCTTGAATCTGAGATACACTTTTATTTGCACTTTCTTATGAACCATTTTCCATTAACCATGCACATTGCAATTTATATTCACCAGTACAAAGTGCTGTGATTATAAAGCAAAGTAAGGACAACCCACATTTGAAGCCATTAACAGACCTGGTTGAAACTCTGTTACTTTTACATTTAAAGGTTTTCTGAGTAGATTTGGACTGCACAATTTACTTCAGTCATTTCTTTTAGTGTAACAGTACTCAATTCAATAAAATAGTAAATACAAGTGACAAAAGTTATGCAGATAGTGCCATATTAAGTTAGCTAATGTTGACAATATTAAATAATTTGGACATTTGTGTTTCTTGCACAGCTCCTTCATTTATCTTAGATTTTGTGTGTTCTATCCTTACCACAGACCAGATTTTGTGCATTACTCTTTCTTTTCTTTTGTCATTTACATTATATACAATTACTTTTAAAATCTTGGACAACTACTTAACATTGCTCTTATCTCATTTGGCTCCTCCACTTCTGATCATTATGATGAGGCAGCGTAAACCTCTTTTACCAAATATAGCACATGCTGGAGATTTTTGTCAGTTTGTGAGCAGGACTGTGCAGCTCCAGAATAGCACTATTTAAACTCCAAATAACTCCTGCCACAGAAATATCCCTGTGCACCTGAGAATTGAATGCATATTCCCATTTCCATCACAAAACAGCTACAGGCGCCGCATCAGCAGGAGATTAGCGTATATCACACACGCAGACAAACACCCGGCCTGATAAACTTGCAAATTTGAAAATAAATACTTGGTAGACTCCATCTTTCTGACAAGTGTTGCAACATCTTACAAAGTGATAAATAGCTCTGTTCTAATCTGATTTTAGGAAGAAAATGTCTCAAAGAAAAAGCGCTGCCACATTAGGAATACATCATGATTTCAAGATAAGCATTCAAGTAAAAACAAGGAAAAAATCTAGTGTAAAATAATACTGCTGCTTAATTCATGGATTTCAGATTCTTCTTATATGATGCGTTTTGACGGATAAGATATCATATTTAATTTTGAACTGCTAATTTCTATGGTCTTAACTTTGCATCATTCTAAAACCCAAGATCTATGACCCGTTATATTGCATTTAGTTAATTTTAAACCACAATATTCTTATTACTTATGCAACTTATTTATTCTAAACATCATAGTGTGATGAACAATGATGAACAAGTGCAGTGCTGTCAAAACCTCCTGACATCTCATCAAGGTGAACGCAAGGTTAGGTGAAAGCAAGATTTTGTTTGGCGTTACATTCTTCCACTAAGTTTTTCTCCTTTTCTGATCAATTTATAATTTCTCATTAATAAGAATAAGAACATGAAAGCATTGCTGATTATGCGACGACCTCTAGTTCAGATATATCCAGCCCGTTTTCCTCCGTTGTCTCCAGGGCCACAGAGGGTCCTTCAGCCAATTGGATTATTCCAGAGACGTGACACAAATTGATTAGGGCGCGGCAAAGTGAGTGCCCACTTGTGGCTGTGTATGACTAGAAAACACTATTATGAGGGAAATGGTGAGACAGGGAGTCGTGCTGGTAAAACAATCATAGCTTTGAGATTTTAAGGCTGCTCTGAGGAGGTGGAGAAATACACCGAGTAACAGCCTGTCGAGAATGAAAAATATCAGTTATTTTTGTCAGACAGCAATGTTTGGTTTCTTGCTTTACATGTTTCAGCTTCTATGTGACTCCTTCTGCAAACTGCATCCCGTGTGTGACAAGGTGAAGACTCCCAAGTCCTGATTCCTTGCATATCTTAAGGACCTCCCAGATACAGTTGAAGTATTTGTTACTTTCAGCACTGATGACCTTGGCGTTACCGGACTCTGAGGGATGTGGTTTTGTCTCTGGCTGATTTAATCATTTAGACCAGGGGTGTCAAACTCATTTGGTCCGGGGGCCATATTCAACCTACTTCGATTCCAAAGGGGCCGGATCAGAAAACTTGTGGCATATATTCCTCAAAAATAGCAATAAGTCCAAATATTTGTACAGATAAATGCAAATCTATTTAATAGATTTTGATTAATCAGTTAATTAAATTATAACTTTTTATGATTTTAGAGCAAATTGCTCCAGATTTTCCAAAAAGATTCATTGTGTTGTTTTTATTAGTTAGACTAATAAAAAGTGTATTTTGTCTTGTAGGAACATTGGTTAGACTAAAAAAGTGTATTTTGTCTTGTAGGAACATTGCTGATTATGTTACTGTGTCATGAAAGACAGTTAAAGGATTCAAGACAAAGACAAAATGCTGCTTAAAGCTATAGTCAGGTTGTCACAGTCACACCGACGCTGTGAACTTACATGAACAGCTGACAGTGAGTTCCACGCTGCCCCCTTCAAGTCTGCGATGCCCGTGAGGACGGCTGTGCCTCTCGCCTTTACCGTCTGCGGTGCCTCGCGCCCGCACACAGTTGGCGGTGCCGATGCTTCCATGATGTGTCTGGAGTATTTTGACCCGGGGCTGCGTTGTGTTCTCAATTATTGGTTCCGCCGCTCTTTATTTAGGCTATATCATTGAACCGTCTTCATCAACTTTTCGCTTCCTGGACATTTTGGATCATTATTTATTTCTCAATTCCACTCCTTAGCATTAATGTGGAAACACTGCCACGGGTATCATAGTCGACAGGCATTGTGGGAAATGTAGTTTTTGGTCAAAGCTTTTGACCTATTTATTTTTAGACACTCAGACCTTTTAAGCTCTCGCGTGGCGTGACGTGACGGGCCACATTTGGCCCGCGGGCCTTGAGTTTTGACACATGTGATTTAGACATTTAATTCTTGTATCACTGTTCAGCCTAAAGGTGCACTATGTAATGTTTTGGTTGGGAGTCACTTACCTGCTTATTTCTGTAGATATGCCATTGCTGTCCCTATGAGTATGACATTAAACAGCTCTACTTTACATTTATTCTATTATTTACTGGATTTATAGCTCCATAGATCTGACCCGAAACATTATATAGGTTTAATATCATACTGTGAAACATTCCAGGCAGAGCAATAACATCTCTTTGGAAAAACAGCATTTAGCTTCCCCATGCTCACAAAAGTGAAAGTGCACCTTCAAACGCACAGTAAATTGACTTAACCGTTTGCAAAACTGTAGTCTTGTGAAGCATATAATATTAATTTGAATTACTCCATGGGCAAAAGTTGATGAACTTTTGCTCGCACAGTAATCTATTATTGAACCTCCAGAGGATTGCAAACAGACAGTGACTTGATGCAGTGTCAGTGCGAGTGCCTGTGATGGTGCAGCGTTTGAGGCGATGCCATCTGGCCTCTGCTGCAGATGCTGTTTTGTGTTTTGTGTCGGAGTGTAATTATGTAGTTGAAAAATTACATACATTAGCACTTTGTCATGTTCTGCTGTTTGGGGGGCTGGAGGCATCAGAATGTCTAAATCTGTTAAAAACTCTGTGGCCTAATCTAACACCAAACTTTGCTCTTTTAGCTGCTAACGTAGGCGTATTGTGCAGGGTTTGCTCTGATGTATTCTGCAGCACGAGGCTTTCTGACTTTATTCGTTAAGAAGGTGAGAAATAGACTTGTGTTTCCTTATTGTGCTGTTGCTTTGATGCAGTAGTGGTTTGAATTAAACCAATCAGAAACGCACACGGCGTAAGCAAGGCCAAACAGAAACACAATGTAAGTAATGCTGCTTCCCTATTTACCTCAGTATAGCCACACCAAGGACATATTTACCAAATGTTCACATGCATCTTGTAAAGGCGTCAGCTGGTGAGTATTGACATGAGCCCTGAACACAGTGTGGTTTTATTAACAACACACAGGACACGCATCAGATTATCCACACGTGCAAAACAAAATGAATACATAACATCATCATCAACAAGGACTTAACTGCTCACTTCCTAATCAAATATGTTAACTAATAAAAACACTGGGTTTGACTAAATTATTTTGTTTGCTCACAAAATGGAAGAAAAAACTAAATAAAATGTCAACATCTGGGTCTTAATCCTGGAATGTCCACACTAAAGATGATGAGATAAACTTCAAATAGAAGTTTTGGCTGTGGCAGTGCTTCACCTGCCTCCCCTGAGCCCTCCTCATGGTCTCGCTCTGATCTCCACTCAGCTCCAGAGCCTCCAGCTGCTGTGTCCTGTGGCCTCAGTCAG
>JACN01022165.1:0-11006 GCA_000787155.1 Scartelaos histophorus
AATAAAGTGGATTGGATTGGATTAATACAAAATTGACTACCTCGTGGGCGCCTGTCACATCGGAGGTTTAAGGAAAGAAAAACGGTGCCATTGGTGCTCTTTCTGTCTTGCATAGCTGGCCGAAACCGTGGATCTCGCTATACAATGCCACTTGCAACATAAATTGATGCATTTATATAAACTAATGTTATGCTTTGTTTCTTCTGATTGCATAATATAGTATTTTTAATCGTTATTTAATTATGCATTTTTCCTCACAATTCTAACTTAAAAACTGGAGAAGTTGTAAACTAGAGTTTACAACTCTAACAGATGAAAATAAACAAGTGAGAATGGAAAATGTTTTCATTTAGTTGGTCATAATTCTGCACCTTAATAGGCTGTCCAATAATTGTGCACACATGGATTTACTTCTCAGAAAGCTAAAAGTGAAGTCACTTTAACTTTAAGTATTCAGGTTTGAATATTCGGGTTTGAGGTTTATTAACAAGGTGGATAGACTGAGAGCAGTGTAGTTGTTCAATTATAAAATTAATCATAAATACAACATGCCTAATAATTATGCACACAGTGTAAGCGAGTTAGAGAAAGTTTTGGAAGTGTGCGTTATGATGATGAGTACACTTTGAGTCAATTCCTTTGGTTTTTGATGTCTCATATCTGGGGTCTCATTTGAAAAAAAATAGACTGCTGTCTCTTTGTAATTTCTAGAGGGATTTACAGCAGACCATGCATGTCCCTGATTGGCTAATCTGTCTATCACACACATTTTGAAAACTGGGAGATTCACTTGTGACACAGACACGTCACATCTTTATAAAGTATTGAAAGCGTGTGTATTCTGGATCCCAGGACCAACCTGGCATGATTGCTGAGCTAGTGTGTTTCATCACAGCTCATTGGAAAGTCTTGAAGAGCTCCCCTGAGGCAGCTGTAAGAACCAAGATCACAGGATGTGATGTAGTTTATTCCTCCTTAGGACCAGTCGGATGAGTCCCCCTCTCGCTGTGGTCGCCACCCCACCCCACCCTCCCGCTGCTCTGCCAGTGAGATGCAGTGTGGTTCTGGAGAGTGCATTCACCGCAAATGGAGGTGTGACGGAGACCAAGACTGTAAGGACGGCAGCGACGAAGCCAACTGCCGTAAGCTCCACCCTCCTAATTTTACTCCACTGTATGCCAGGCCAAATATCCATAATTTCCCTGCAAAAACACATATTCTGTTAGAAATGGCTTGAAACTGTCCAATTAAAGTTATTTATCGACCTCACCAAAGTTTTTGGCTTGATTGACCATTATTTACTATTGGAATAAGATCCATTCTATAGGCCTTGACAGGTCTGCTCTACTTTGGTTGAATTCATTTCTTCATCACTGCCAACAATGTGTTTTTGTTTTTTTAAAAGACGGCTATTCTAAGTATTCAACAATAGAGAGAGGGGTGCCTCAAGGTTTCTCACTGAGTCCCCTTTTATTTTCTATTTTAATTGACCTTCCCTTGCCTGCATAGCCTGTGACGTCCAACTCTATGCCGACAATAGTTATTAATTCATCTAAAGCTACCATTACTGATATTCAATACTCAATTCAGCATTATTGTAATACTGTTCAGTTATGGCTACAGTCTAACAAATTACTACTTAATAAATACAAATCATACTTTATACTGTTTCAGAAAAGAATCAGTCTAAAGATACTAAACGAACTGCAGTTAAGACACACAATTCAATTTGTCCAAGTATTTTGGCATCTATGTGTGTAGAAAGCTTTTAGAACTGTCATGGAAATGTATGAGTATTTTATGTTGTGAAGAAAGGATTTATGTCATAGGCAGTCTTTGTGTAAATTAAGCTCTACCTGAGATCCAGAGCAGTCATTAACATCTTGTATGTATAGCTCAACAGACATGACTGTTTCCATCCTCCATTAAACATTTTTTTTCTGTTTTCAAGTGCAAAGTGCATTAAACTCATGACTCTGAAACAAAAGCCACTCTGCTTTGAACCAGAATTACACCAGAAGTTTCTTTTTGTACCAGAATTCCAAATTCTACAAACAGATCGGTGGCAAAAGGAAAATAAATTTGTCAACTGGACAAATGTTATTTTAGTTAGTTAGTTAAATAACTTTTGTCCAGTTGACAAATTTATTTTCCTTTTGTCATGGATTCTACCTGGACGACTGAGGGATTTTTCACACTACAAACAGATCATCTACCCAGAGCGCAGATGCTCTAGGAGAGAATCAGAAAGAGGCAATTGCTTGGGATGCCACAGAGCTTCCTGTCTGTGACTAGGGCAGGCCTGGGCCCTGTCCCATTTTTTTGTAACAAAGAAAAAACCTTTTTGATATTCCATAACTCACAGAGGCTTTGCAAGTGTATTTATCCATCAAAATATAATAAATTTCCACAACAGAACACAATTGGAATGTAATTCTCATTGTCTTTACTGAATGCTGTGCTGTGGCCCTCAGCTGTGCGCATATGCACTCCAGAGCAGTTTAAGTGTGATGATGGGAGCTGTGTGGGAGGCAGCCGCCAGTGTAACGGCCTCAGGGACTGTCCTGATGGCTCAGATGAACTCAACTGTCGCAATGGTGAGTGCTGCTGTATACCTCCTCCTACTAAAGCCCCTCCTACTAAAGCCCCACTTCATCATCATGTATCCCCTCCCCCTTTTCATGTAGCACCTTCCTCTTTTCATGTAGCACCTCCCCCTTTTCATGTAGCACCTCCTTCTCCTAATGAACATTGAGAATAATAACTGGTGTTTCTTCCTCAGCCTCTCAGTGTGCGGGCCCCGACAGATTCCGGTGCCGCAGTGGGGAGTGCATTGACATGAGCAAAGTGTGTAACAAGGTGCGGGACTGTCCCGACTGGAGTGACGAGCCCATCAAGGAGTGCAGTATGTGTTACGCCTACCAACACGCACACACGTCGTATTTTCCACCTCTTTGGGGAAATTACTTTGTCACTACTTGTCTAACCTTAACCTTTTTAACTTTAAACCATGCTGATCATCTAAAACTAATTTATATCATAGGGACATATTTTTGACCCCATGAATCCAAATTAACCCACTAAAACACTTAAAGTATGGCACACTTTTCTGTTAGGTGTGGATGATTGACAAAGATGACATGTCATGATAAAACATGCATCGTAAACATTGTAAAACAAGGCAAATTAAAGCTGCTAATTTGACCCTTAAACGCGCTCAAAAACTCATCAAACTTTGCCCAAAATTCAGAAGTGGTGAAAAATTTGATAAAATAAAGGTTTCGTGCACGGGGATAAAGAAATGGCAACACAGCGCCACCCAGAAAAGTCCAATTACATTGCGCCTATCTGAGCCAGCCCGACGTCAACATTACTCAAAATTAGTAAATAAAAGTAACCCTTTAATGGAGTATTGTCTGTCCACTTTATTCTCAAAGCTTCCCCCTCCAGGGTAGGAAAAGTTATCAGGGTCAGATGTCATATCTACTATGGAGTGGTCATTACCAGTAGACGTGTCAGTCTCTGCAATCTTGGGATCAAAACACCCGATCACTGGGAGGCAGTGGGTGTCTATTGGCCCCCGTCCGAGCACCAAGAGGCCTCCCGTGTGGTCTGGATCTTTTGGAACCCGCCATAGGACTGGGTTCGGTTCCAACAGTGGGAGAAACAGACAGGCTCTCTCCAACAGATCCAACGGTGGGAGTGGCACTAAGGCCTTCTCCATTCTGCCTGGAAGAGGCACTGTGACAGCCTACCTTGGTTTCAGCGTTGACAGGCCCCTCCCACCCCTGTTGGTTGTGAGCGATGACGTTGGACCCTCCGCCAGGGTCGTGTGGAGGTCCCCTGGCTGGATGGGGGACCACTCTGCAGTGAGAGGCGTGTATCCACGTGCCTCTCTGGGCGACTTTCACCACGGTGTCAGTGATAACTAGCATGTCAACTGGGTCCGCCCAGTGCCACAAACGCCAGTGTTTTTGCCGCGTCTCGTTCACCAAGATCGAGTCCCCGACCTTGAGGTCGTGAAGACCTGTCGAATCAACAGCCGGGAGAGCAGCTTTCACCTGGGCAGAAAGTAGCAGACACCTACCACACACCCTCCTCTGCAGTTTAGAGAGGCTAGCCTTGTGGCCATCTTCATGCAGTTGTCGCAAAAGTTTCAACGTGTCACGCATGCTCTGCTCCTCTGTAGGCGCGCCTAGAAGACGTATTGCAACAAACACGTACCCGGTGATAGTTCAAGGGGGGCGAGGGAGTCCCGTAACGGCGCATTAAAAAGCGTCGGGGAATGGATAAATCCCTGCGGCAGACGCGCAAACGAAAACATGCGGCCTTTGAACTCAAATGAGCACCAGAACTGTGATTCCTGTGCCACAGGAACAGAAAAAAGCATTACTCAAATTAACCACCGAAAACGATTGGCATCCGGTGTTATCTGAGTTAGGATGGTATAAGGATTTGGGACCACCCCAACTAGTGGCTCTACAGCATGATTTACTGCTTTTAAATCAATAATGAATCTCAACCTCTGGGTCTTGCCTGGGTTACATTTTTTTTTTTAACTGGAAAGATTGGACTCCTCACCCCTCCCTAAGTGCATGGTACTCTCACTCCCGCGAGGTTGAGACGGGCGCGACCTTGACCTTGGAGTGATAACAACCGATTGACAACTTTGTTCAAACCGAAAGCATGTTCCATGGGGAGATGTGGAACTGATTCAGAGTGATATAAGTCTTTTGAGAAAAAACTAAGTCTTTCTGTCTTTCTGCGGTAGCCACTGAGAGCAGAAAGCTGATCTGACCAATACAAATATTCTGTCACTAACTGGTCCTCACTACCGTCTGACCAAAAGTTTTAAAACACATCCCGTGCGTGCACAGGCACATCAAGAGAGCACACCAAGCCACCAAAGCTCTTGAATTCCGTATCATAACTCGGGCGTACTTTATCACATGACAAGTCAATTACATCAATTGTGGGATATTGTGACAATTTCCAACGAATCATAGTGGGGTCTGAAATATCAACTTTCACCAACCTTAAAAGATGAATTTTCCAGTTCTCTAGTTGAAGTCATGTGCAGACTGTCTGGTGTGGAAATAAGGCAAAGGCTTATTTTACACATCAGATCCCTGCCAAACAAAGTAACAGGGCACAATGGTGAGTACAGAAATGAATGTTTAAAGTGGGTGCCCTCGGAATCAGAACACCTTAAAGGGGACGTGAACAGCTCTCGTGTCTCCAGACGCGGAAATAGAGTAAGTGTAGCGGCCACTGAGCCGGGGTTGTCGGGAGAGATCTGCGCATTGAATAATTGAGTGGGTTGCCCCAGAATCGACCAAAAATTCAATCTCATTGCCATATAAATAAATATGTGCCAATAGTCTCATGTGCGTGTGTGTGTGCGTGCGTGTGTGCATGTGTGTGCGCGCTCCTGCGCTCTCCTGCACGCTCCTGCCTGATGGAAGTAGTGGTGGTAAAGCAGATGTCCCAGCGGTGACTCTGGCTATCTCCTGTCCTCCGCCCCTAGTCAGTGGGACCCGTGGGCCTGGGCCGTCTCTCCACGCCCGCATCTTCTCATGTGCCCGGGGTTGCCCTGGGTAACATTCTCTTGGATCTCCCCAGGACAGTCTCTGGCAAAACGTCCGTATTGTCCACAGTTAAAGCTGCGACCATGTCCAGAGTTTCCACCCAAGGTGCGATTGCCTCCTCTGCCACATCTGCGGGGCCCCATAGGTGGTAAACACAGATGGGCCCTCTGGAGCCACGCCCTGAGCTGCAGGCAGGTAACCCTTGGAATGCTGGCAGATGCTTAGGGTTTTTGGACAGTGTGGGCAGTGCAGGGTCATCCCACGTCTCGAGCGGAGGCCTCTCAGGGTCATCCTCCAGGTCCGCAGCTGGCTTGGGTTTTGATTGGTTGGCGGGCTTCCTGACAGGGGCCAGTCCAGGTCCGGGTCCAGATTCATCGCGGATATGTGCCGTGAGATCTGGGTAAAGACGAGAAGCAGAAGCAGAGTCTTATCCACTTGGCATGTTCATCAATCCTCCTAACAGCTGCCGCAGAGACTGTTTTTGCCTTCAGTAATCTCTTTCTCTCCTCTGTTAATCTGGCTTTAAGTTTGGTTAGTTGTGAGAGGCTGAATGACCCTAGGACAACCTTTTGCCATGAAAACCTACTATGCTCCCAAAAACAGCTAGACTACAGCTCAACATCACCAGCGGACACGCAGTCGCTGATAGTGAATGGAATGCCGGCAATTACACGATATTTTAAAATTAAGCCGTATAGGATAAGATCTAATTTTTTTTTTTTCTTTTTTCATTTTTTTTCCCCCTAACCCACAGCCAGGACAGGACATCTGAAACAAGGCAATGCACCACAACAAGTAGAACTAGGTTCAATTACTCGGCGCCGGTGTTTTCCCGCAAAAGCGATACAGCCCTCCGGATTCTCAAGGCGAGGCTGAGGCAGGTAGAACCTGGGTGGCCAGCCACTGGATCACTTCCGCAGAAAAAGGACCGACGAAAGGAACCGCCGACAATGCCAAATTGTTGTAGATTTACTAACTGCAAAGAATAGAAACTGGAAAAGATGTCTTGAATCACAGTGTCTGGTTTACACACTGGTGCACAATTGTAAGAAAAACCCTCCTCTGTCCCTCTCGGTGTCGTGTCGCCCTACTCTAAACATTGTTCACACCAACAAGCTTATATACCTCACAAAATAGTTATAATCAGATAGCATACGATCCGTGACGGACAAATATAATCACGTACTCTGGAAATCTAAGGACCGGAATGTCCCGGGGAGATATTAAGATATCCACACTTAATCTAACAGTGACCCAAAATCATAAGGGCTCTGGAAATTTCCATCACAAATCTCTGCCTGAATATAATATAAATATAAACATATCAAAAGTGAACACTATAGCAACCCCTAGCATATACCTGAAATGTCAACATTATCAGATTTGTACTAAATTTGGGAATTCAATTCTAAGCATTGCAGCAAGCAAAAAAGTACATTATGGATATTAAGAGTTTTTCACCATTGACCAGCCAATGCCAAATTGTTGTAGATTTACTAACTGCAAAGAATAGAAACTGGAAAAGATGTCTTGAATCACAGTGTCTGGTTTACACACTGGTGCACAATTGTAAGAAAAACCCTCCTCTGTCCCTCTCGGTGTCGTGTCGCCCTACTCTAAACATTGTTCACACCAACAAGCTTATATACCTCACAAAATAGTTATAATCAGATAGCATACGATCCGTGACGGACAAATATAATCACGTACTCTGGAAATCTAAGGACCGGAATGTCCCGGGGAGATATTAAGATATCCACACTTAATCTAACAGTGACCCAAAATCATAAGGGCTCTGGAAATTTCCATCACAAATCTCTGCCTGAATATAATATAAATATAAACATATCAAAAGTGAACACTATAGCAACCCCTAGCATATACCTGAAATGTCAACATTATCAGATTTGTACTAACTTTGGGAATTCAATTCTAAGCATTGCAGCAAGCAAAAAAGTACATTATGGATATTAAGAGTTTTTCACCATTGACCAGCAGGGGCGCAAAGACTCTTGCTTAATCCAACTGTGTCGTGGGGGCAGCACTGCCCATTACTCCACCAGACCCAGACCCAGATCCTATGAACCCCTCTGCAGGTGGTGAACCACAGAAGGTCCCTGATTGTAAACTGTTCTACAGTTCTCTCAACTGTTCTGTGTACTATAACAAACATTACACGCACATAATTAGTCCGTTTGCTCTCAAAACTTGAATCACTAATGCATAATCTCAGCCTGGATATAATACACTATAAAATTTATAAAAAGGTGTACACTATAGTGCCCCCTAGCAAGACATAAAATGTCAACATCATTGGATCTGTACCAAATTTTGGAATTCAATTCCATGAATGGCTAGAAGCAAAAACATATTACTGACATGGGCCATTTTTCACAGTTGGCCAGGAGGGGGCACAAAGACGATCAAAAGTAAGGGTTAGGATTAGGGTTGGAGCTATTGTTAAGGTTATGTCTCAGGATAGGCATAGCATTAGGGTTGAGGCTAATGGTTAGAGTCGTGTTTGAGGTTTACAGTTATTAGGATTAGTGTGGTTTATAGCATTTGTGGGTCACGGCATTTTCAGAGTGCGGTGTTTGCGGGAAGCAGCATGCTGGGTGCGGCATTCACGGGGTGTGGCGATTGCAGGGGGCGGTGGTCGAGGGGTGCGGCAGGCAAGGGTCGTTCGACGCCCCTTGTGGATTTAATTTTATTTTGTGTTGAAAACAAGAACTGCTTTAGTATATAACTTTAACATGGAGCTAAAGGTCACTGTAACCTTTTGCCCCAATTGTTACAATCATGATTAAAATGGATGAAACCCAGAAAGATCAGATACAATATGCCAACTACAAACATTTCTAGCAGCTTTAGCGTTCATAAGACATTCCAAATCATTCCAATTATTAAACTCTATATCTAAACTTAAACTCTTCTGTATGAATTAAAAAGGCTTTACAGTATTCTCTTTACCACTCATTTTGTCTCTGCATTAACATTTAGAATGACAGTGTTTGTTACCCTAGTCCTTTCCCTTACCTGACCAACAAGAACTACGTGCCTTGACAAAACTTGTGGATCTGGAGCTATGTCCTGCCCCCTTGATTTCAGAGGGTGTGATTAACAGGTGGACAAAAGGGGAAAAAAACAACATAAAGGACTGCTGCTGTGGAATTTCTTGACTATACACTATAAAGAAATGAGAAGTTGTCTTGTATCGAGGAGTCTGATTTATTAAAGCAATTGTGGCCACAATCACAGCACTCCCTGGCTTTACACAAGATAACAAAGCACTAATTGGCTATACATTGATTACATGTTGCAAGGTAGTCTGTTATAATTTCTATTGATTATGTGGTTGTTCTTTGAAGACCCTTTGGATTATAAGATTAACTTAATGTAAGAATTTCCATAACACTGCGAAACTGTGGCTTTTCTCTGGTGCTCCGATTGTGATTCTTATTGAAGTTTTACTTCTATCATTCAGTGCAAAGTCTGTCTTTCACATTTAAGAGATGTGCTACAAATTGGCGACTGTGGTTGGACTGCTTCAAGTTGGATGATGGATTTTCATCCTTTATGGTTCAGATCCAGACTCTTCTGGATTTGAACAGAATGTCGAAAGGACTGGCTGGTTAGGCTACCCAAAAATGAATCAAGCCCTTAGCCAAATTTTGCCAAAACCTAAAAGCATTGTCACATGTTGTGTGCAGATCTGAATGAGTGTCTGCTGAACAATGGCGGCTGCTCTCACCTGTGCAAAGACCTGGTCATCGGCTTCCAGTGTGACTGTACCCCAGGCCTACAGCTCATCGACCGCAAGACCTGCGGAGGCAAGGACAACACGACTCAGCACTGCACCTGCCACATGCATAGCACCTGCCACAGTGACTGGCAAGGACCAAAGGCAGTCACTACATTCACATGCACATTAAGAAAACTGGATCACTGTCCAAACCCAATTTTTAAAAAAATTCTTCTAAATGAAGGTAAACCCAGGAACTATGATTGAGGTATTGTGAATTAAATCTCGATTTATATCTGAAAAAGCTGATAGGTACTTGAATACCTGCTGTATTTAACTACACAAACTACACAATGACTAGGAGAGGTATTTAATTGCATAAGGTAACAGCCAGTTTAGTCACTATTCTAGATCAGCTTCGATGACAGACTTTGGCTGAAAGGCGTACACCGTTTTTTGTTTTGTTTTTTTTGTTTTTTAAACAGACATCAACGAGTGTCTGAATCCAGGCATCTGCAGTCAGATCTGCATCAACCTGAAGGGAGGCTACAAGTGTGAGTGCCACAACGGATACCAGATGGACCCCACCAGCGGAGTGTGCAAGGCTGTAGGTGAGTGTGCACCACAGCCACGCAACCTTGCTCACATGTCATTCGATCCACTTCAATGGTTTTATAGCTTATTCACTTGCAAGGACCACACCGCAACAGTGGAATACAACAGATATTAGAAATTTATTGACAATGGATAGGTGTGATGGCTGGGAGGAGACTCTGAATGGGGACTTTGTTTCAGATGGTCAGCCCAGCTGATTTCCATCAGACTCTATGCTGATTCTGATAAAGAAACTTTCTTTGGATAATAGAGTGTGACTTTCAGCATTAAATTGTAGTACTATCCTTTACATTACCATGTGGCCTTTTGTCAGTAAACCTGGGCGTACACTGTGCCATATTTTCAATGGTTTCACGCAACCCCAGCTCAAACTGTTCACAGCAAAGTATAGTGTGAGAACATGAATCGTGAACTAACTACAACAGTGTGAAACCCTCAGGAGAGGCGAATGGATTTCAGATGGCTTTGATATTCTTGCGACCTACAGTTGCCGGGAGGCAGTCGTGACGTATTGGTTCGTTCTCTTTACCCCATGTGTACTACACGAAGCATGACACATGAGCGCAAAATCAGCTCAAAAAGGGCCAAAAAATTGCACAATGTGCACCCGGTTGAAGTTGTCCATAGTGCTCCATGGGTGTAGATCATTCTGAAGCTCTTCTGTTCTGTGAATGTGTTTAGTGATACCTGCTCAAATTAGTATTTAGTTTCAAAACTATTTTTTGTACTGATAAGTATTTGATCTTTGATGTGGAATTTCTAAAGTACGAAGAATAAAAACTGAGAAGTCTGATTTATTACTGCAATTATGTGCACAATCACATACTGTCATAGACAAAAACTTGTTTTGAATGACAAAAAGGGCACAAAGCTGGGCCATTAGAATCCAAAATAACATGGAAAACAAGTTGGATCCTGTTAAAGCAGACATAATTATGAAGATATATTATGGCGAGGTAGTCTGCAGCGTCATTGAACCCCCATTTATGATTTAGAAATCACAAGGCGAACATATGCATAACTTATACAAGTGATTATCCAATCAATCCAATCCACTTTAT
>JACN01022173.1:0-18047 GCA_000787155.1 Scartelaos histophorus
AATCTTGGCCAGAGCAGAGAAATTTGCTCATGATTTGGGCTGAACAAATAAAAAAGATAAACCTCATGCACAGGACTCACCACAGCTGTAGTTAGCGTCACCGGGCAGCTGTCTGACGTGGAGAAAACCGTCTGTTGCGCCGTTTCCATGGAGTCCATCTCTGAAGACTGGTCCTCCATCGCTCCTCTCACTTCCTCTTGTGTTTCTGCGCCCTGTTGCAAAGCATTCTGGGATACCGCCTCTGCAAAGGGCGCCTCCTCCGCCTCCGAAAACACATCCACCTCGAGCGCGTCATCCACATCCAGGCCCCCCATGTCCGGGAGTATTTCTAACATAGGGCTGATACTCCCCATCATTATCCCAGGACTCAAAGCTCCGTCCTGGGGAATCGAGACCACCAGTTGGTCCGACTCCACGTCCGGAAAAGGGTCTTCCTCTTCGGGAATGGGGACTTCAGGCGGGACCCCGTTTAGCAGCAAAGGTGAGAGTGGGACCGGGGGGATGTCGTTCGCCCCGGATCTTTCCTCGTCCTCGTCAGAATCGATATGAAGCATAGCGCTAAGGCGAGTGTGCGTAGGGAAACTGGAGTGTAATTTGGGTGACGCAGCACCCAAGGGTCTCTCCCCAGGACCTAAGATAAGATCAAATAAAAGTAAAAGTTTATAAATCAAATAGTGGAGGAAAGTCTTTCTATTAGCAACTTTTATTCAGTGAACAAAACTGAATTAAAACACGTTATAAAATATTAACAATCTGCCATCTGCTTGTCTCCATGGAAAGATGACTTCTTTGCCTGGGATATTTCTCAGAATGATATTTTAAGTTTCTATGTCCATAGAGACAAGCAAGTGACACTGCCAAGTTACAGGTCAGACCAGTGGAGAGGCGAGCCCATTCACAGACAGACAGCAGCAGCACAACATTTGTAATTCAGTAAATGGGTGTCCAATTGCAATTTCTTCACTTAAAAAGCTTCAAATTTCATAATAATTCCCCACACACCTGTAGTGCCTCTGAACTCCATGGAACCAAATCATTTTTTCAGAAATTATTAGTTGTTCTGCATGTTTTTGTACTTAAAGTGTTAAAATATCATGTTGTGTGACATAAATTCAGCTCTTAACTGCTGAATTTTAAACTTCTTTAAATGATTCGAAATCGAATCAAATTTCTTTTCTCTTTTTTTTGGCATATTTTCTGAAGTGTTTTGTAATCACACATGAAATTTAATCTCTCGAATAGATATTTCCCCCATAATATTCAAACAAATATTGTCATTTTTTTCAAATGTTTTCATGTTTTCAAATATCAATATCATGTTCATATTACTCAGAACTTAGATGTTTTAGAAAATAAAACAATTTTAAGGTTATTCTTGGTCACACATGACATCTCTTAAGGTTGTAGCCAATTCATGTACATAAAAAAAAAACAAAACACTAAAAATGCTTAATATAAATATCAAACATAGATTTATGCACCTGACATTGTAAATAATCAAACATATTTATGCACCTGACATTGTAAATATGTGAAAAAGTTCAATAGAAACAACATTTTTAAATTTGCCTGTTGAAAATCCTTATACATCATTGACCCAAATACAAGTTACAATATTTAATGCCATGTGTGGAATATTCCAGGCAAGCAATGACATCTCCATGGAGACAAGTAGATGGCAGACCCAAAAAAGTCCCAAAAATTGTCACGTAATGTACATGTATCGTTAAAATATGTATCAAACAAAAATGTACATAACTGATGTAAAATGTACATAACTGAGCCAGTCTAGTGAAGAAGTCTACTATACATACATGGTTGTGATAATTATTAAAAATGGCAGGTTACATTGCAGAGCACAGACCTTTTGGCGCTTCAATTGCATCCAACCCTTCGGTAAACGATCGCTGCAAAACCTCCGCAGTGGAAAAGGCTTCGGGAGGTGTGAATCTGCCCACCGCCCCCAGCAGAGAGGGGTCTTTCTCAGGATAAGCACATGCTCCCCCACTGTCCCATGGCCCCGGAGAGCCCTGGGAGCCCGTGGGGGACAGAGCCACCGAGGAGACTCCAGGGAGGTGATGGGGCAGGTCCTCATCATCAGAAGGTGTACCAGGAGCTCCGTTCAAAGCAGAAATACCAATGATAGACTCTGGAGAGGCACCTGGGCACGCACAATGGGACTTTTTACACTTTATTAGGTGAGAAATGTAGAAACAATAAGCTAATAAAGGTATTGGAGATATTTCATTTTCTCATTTTTTTATATTATGTCAAGAAAAAAACTAATACAGAGCAATGGGTGAAATAATTAAGTAAATAAAACTAAATAAAGGAATAAATTCAATGTTCAAACCTGTTGTAGTGAGCTCCACTTTGAACTGAAGTTGGCCGCTCACATGCTCAGTGGGCAAACGCCGGCACAGAGAGAAACTCACAGGCTGAACGCTGTCAAAAAAGAAATAAATAAGTTAATAAATATTACTATGATTACTTTTAAGGCAATCAGGAGCTTTCATTCATTTAAAAATCACAAACCCAGGTATTTTTTCGATAAGACGTTGCACAGGTATAGTCAGCTGACCCAGGAAACGTTTGATGATTGGTCGACTTTTGGCAAATTTGTCTTTTACTTCAATGTACAGAATGTCCGTCATAAGAGCCACAAAAGTGTATTTCTGTGAAAAGAAAAACATAAATCACCAAATACTGTCCATTATAATCATGGGATTTGAAAATCTTATTTAAAAACTGGAAGTTACTACAAAATATTGACGATGTTGTAAAATTGCAATGTAAAAAGCGGTTTAAAAATCATTATTGTTTATTGTGGAAGTGGCATAGTAAACTGACGCAGCCACACAGACCATAATCCTTTTCTACTTCACTCTCTTAAACTGCTGGAAATGACAGTAATGATTGGAACAAAAACTATTCAGGGCAATTTTAGGGAAGAAAAGTTGTAATTTTACAATTCAGTCCAATTTGTTTTCGTAAAGTTGAAAACACAATGGCAGCCACAGAAGAATTGTTGAGTTACAAAATCAAACAGTGAAGCAACAATAAAATAGATCCCAGAGCGCCCCCTTGTTTTGGCTACACATGGGTCAATGACATATAAGGATTTTCAACATTTTTTTTTTACATATTTACTATGCCAGGTGCACAAATCTACGTTTGACATTTATATAAAGCATTTTTATTGTTTTTTATTTACATGAATTGGCTACGACCTTAAAAATGTCATGTGGTGCGACCAAGAATAACCTTAAAATAGTTTTATTTTCTTAAACATGGTTGAGATCTGTCTTTCTCTCTATATATCTCTATCTTTATCTAAGTTCTGAGTCATATGAACATGAGATTGATATTTGAAAACATGAAAACATGAAATTTGAAAAAATGGACATGAACAATATTTCTTTTGAATATTATGGGGGAAATATCTATTTAAGAAAACTAAAATTTCATCTGGGACTAAAAACACTTCAGAAAATATACCAAAAAAGAAATAAGAATAAGAAGACTAAATTTGATTAGATTTAGAGTAATTTGCTGTTACGGGCGGACAGTCGCACCACATGATATTTCAGCACTTTAAATATTATGCATGTTTTTTGTACTTAATGATTTTTGAAAAAAATGATTTGGTTCCATGGAGGTCAGAGGTACTACAGGTATGTGGGGAATTATTATGAAATTTGAACCCCAGACATCATGTCACTGACCCACATACAGTATTTGGTTGAGAGATATAATACTAACCACGCCATAGCATTACATTTAAATATTATTCAGCCTTAATAATAATTGTTCACTTTTACAACTAAAATGCAGACCTCTCCGTGCCACACAGGGTTGGTGGTGTTAGCGATGATGGCCGATCGTCGCTCTTGTCCGTGGTGACTAAAAACAGGAAACACACTCCTCTTCCCGGGATGGATGGACATCTTCAGATATGGGTCCGGGTTAAAAAACATGCCCTTTTTTAGGCCCGTGGCTCGAAGATCTAGATTAAAGAGGTTACAAAGTCAAAACAGAAGAGAGTACATTTTTAGACAATAGATGGGTAAAGTTGATTTTGCTATAGTGTCAAAAGAAGCAGTTTTTATTTATATAGCACATTTAAAACAACTAGATCAAAGTTAATACATACATAAATAACTTCATACATTGAAAAAAATATATATAAAGAGCATAAAATAAATACCAAGATGCCTAACTAGTACTAAATGCCAAGAGGTGGGTGTATATTCATAAAAAAATGCAGTTTAATTCGTTTCTTTTACCTGTCAAAGTAAAGCTGATCAGTTTCCGCGGGTGCTCTATGCCCACCTGCTCAGCCAAACCCTCCACCTAAAAGAAAACGTCATTTTATACCAAATGTTTAGTCATTTTAAACCAAATGTTTAGTCATTTTAAAATGTGATCCAGTAGATACATACAAAAGCTGGCACAGATGGGTTCTTGACGGTGATGCAGGGGGTGGTGGCTCTCAGGGCTCCACTAACTCCGTGGTAATACTTAAAACAGATCTTTGTCTCGGCTACAGAAAGTACAGATCAGAGAAACAAGCAAAAACTTTAGATGCTCAGAATGTACGTGGAGTTTTGCTGTCATTAGTACTCTGCATTTGACCCATATTTTCAAAGTCACAAACCTTCACGACCCAAGAGACATTAATCGTAAATCACAAAATAAAGCTTGATTTGACCATTATTGAACGTTAATGAGGATACAATTAAATTTGTATTATAAAAAAGTAACTAGACCAGCAATCAAAGGTATCCATATGTATTCAGTTTGGACATTAAATATAGCCTTTTTTTTCTTTTCAACATCCAATTGAACCAGGAATAATGGAACAAAATGGAATCATTACAAAAAAATAAGAAATGATACAAAACATGTCTTAACATTTCAACACAATCCAGTCTTTGGGAAACAGTGGGTTAGAGGGACAGGACATTATATTTACATTATATTTAAACGGTCATAACGTTACACACAAGAAAATACTTACTGGAAAATGGGTACTGAAACAAATCCACTTATATTCCTGTTTAACTTGATATAAGTAGATTGATCTTAAGAATACTTGATAAATAATAAAGAGTATTATCAGGCGATGCACTGGGAGGCCCATGTCTAATAACTTACGCTCCATGAAGTAAGGACCAGCCTCCAGTCTCCAGACGATCTGTCCTTTCTGAGTGCCATTGACTCCTCTGTTCTTACAGTCCCACACGTTTGACGGGCTGGTCTCATCTGGAAAACAAAGAGAAGATTTCACTGGTCAATGATTTACTCAGGCTGGGAGACTGAAAATGGGATTTTAAACACGCATTATGTCACTTTTCTGCAGCAGAAAACTGCAATGTTATGATCTCTTTGCCAAACAGTTTAACCTCTACTTGACTGAAATTAAGAGCATCATCAGAGGGTCAAGAACTGAAACTACTGAAGCCTCAAAGGTGCAACTGGGCTAATGACATAATTTATCAAGAATGTTACACTAATGTACCACAGTTTGAGAACCTCTGAATTAGTACATCATTAATGCTAATGGAACTCCTCTGCATACTTCCTACTTTAATGAAGTAGTGATAGACCAGGTTTTGATCTGGTGGTACTCAGAAAGACAAATGGTTATAGTATATCCAGGGTAGGATTATACAATATATCACAATCAAAACTAAAACGCAATCAGTTGGTGCAATTATCAAATGGCAAAAGTCATTATTTATTTAGAAAAAAGTCACAAATTTAACTGTAGTCACAATACTTGTCAGAAACATTATAATTAGATTTTTTAATTTAGATTTAGATTAAAAGCATCACTGGAGTTGTGTTTTAGATTTTTTTTTTTCATAATATAGAGTACTTTATTTGACAAAATGTTTTCAGTTATTTTCTATGTATAAGGACCAGGATGGCTGAATTTAAGGTGCTATGTTGTGCAAATTGACTCTTGTGAGTTTTAACCCATGTTACAATGTTGTTACTTCATTAAAAGCATCACTGGAGTTGTGTTTTATTTCATTCACACATGTTTGAGTAACCCTTTATTATAAGTCTG
Source organism: Scartelaos histophorus (assembly GCA_000787155.1). Taxonomy (NCBI): domain Eukaryota; kingdom Metazoa; phylum Chordata; class Actinopteri; order Gobiiformes; family Gobiidae; genus Scartelaos; species Scartelaos histophorus. Next base: position 6,077 of record JACN01022173.1, read on the forward strand.
TCTATGTTGCCAAATCTTTTACCTTTTATTTAGTAGAGATTGGCAATTTCAAGGCTGAAATTATCCAAATTATTCTAGTGAAGGTGTATGGAGTTTAAAAACACTGTGGATCACTTCCTGTATTATGACATGATATCACAAGACGGAACAGAGTGTTTTCTGTTTGAGAAAAGAGCCTAAATATGCAGGTTTTACGTATTAAATGTGCTGAAATTATCCGACTGATTCTAGGTGTGTGGAGTTTAAATACACAGTGGAGCATTTTGACATTTTGAGTGTTTTTTGTTTGAGAAAATTATCAGCCTAAATATACAGAGTTGGTGGGTTGTGAATGAAACAAAACACAACTCCAGCTATGTTTCTGATGAGGAAACAACATTATCACATAGATTAGAAAATAGTAATATACAGCCCCTTTAGTCTACAATCTAAATGTAAAGTTTGATTTAAAAAGCTTTGTCAAATCAACATTTTCTATTCTTCTTTCATCAACTATCTACCATAATGTGCTATCATATAAATCACTGCGGCTGCTTTAATCATTTAGACATTCCGATTTACATGACCAAACTTTTAACAAACAACACATGAAAGAAATATTTCAGCAATTTCAACAACAACTCCACCCACAAAACAGGATGTAACTTTCGTCCAATACACCCACAGTCTGTTTACTCTGCTGACTCCAAAATACAAGTTTGCCTTTAATCAGTGAAATCCGTTTCCCAAAATAGCCTTCGCACCAGCACAACCTTTCAGCCAGAGGACGGGCACAAACTTCCTCCGTTATATCGGGGAGGGGGAATCCGCTGTGTTTAGCAGTTTCACATTGACCAAAGAGCGCGGCGGTGAGGGGGAGGGCGGCCCCTGCTTATCATTGAATGTCTGCTTAGTCAAGGAAAGCTGCTGCCCCTCTTGGGTATTAGAGCGTGGGGCAAGTGATAGAGTCTCTCCAGGTCTATAATCAATAAGCAGTGACCCTGTCCTGACTGGCACCAGGTCTCAGTCTCCTCCCTGTGTGATAGACCTGGTAACTTATGCACATGGTTTGGTCCTGGAGGTCACTGCTCACACTGAGAGGCTGTAAATACTGTGGATGCGCTTCAAGGTTTTCAAATAGGGAAAGTGAAGAGATAGATGTTTGTATAAGACCAAGGACATTTTTAAAATTAGTATATCGACACCTTTCTAAAACAATCGCATAAGGAAACACAAAAAACTCCCCCCAAAATTGAAATTATGGCATTTTTTTTGCCAAAGGAAAACTTGACTTAGGCGATTATTTGAGGAAGGTAATAGTAATGAATGTAAGGTAATTCATTTTGTCTTCTTTTTATAACGAACTTTGTATTTTCTTCTAATAAAGCAAATAGAATAAAATATTGAACAAAATTTAAACAGAGACACGTCACGTCACGTCACGTCATCAGTCATGTCATATCAGTCAGCCGACACATCTGACGACGGAGGAAGTCCTGTCACCGAAACATGTTGAGTAAATCAGCAAAAGGTTTTTTTTACACTATTTGTAAGGTAATGACTTCTCGTACAGTGCTCATGGACCTATCTCCAGATCTTGAGCTTGGCTTGGTCAGGACGACCTTAACTGATTATTTTAACATGACTTAACACGATTATTTTGGTCGATATTGAAATCACGATTATTCAGACAAATATTTTTTAGTTACACGATGCAGTTTTAGTTTCTCTCTCTCAAAAAAATTCACACTTAGTTTGATAATTTACGTAAAACTTTGAAAATGAAAAGTATAGGCTACAAATATGTACCTTAGAGCAGTTTTGTGATGTATAAAACATAAAATTTATAAAATATACTTTGAACGTAAAATAAGGCATAGGTAAAATAATAAGGCAAAATAAACTACATATTGAGCTGTACAATCTATATATATATGTAGAAAAATAAAATAAATATACTTATTTATTTAAAAAATCTCCCAAAATAAACTTTTCAACCTGCAAAAAGCAATATCTAGCTAAATTAAAATGATTTAAATCAAGAACATTTTATTTGAGTGGATTCAACTTGACATGTAAAATGATCTACCAATGGAAGCACTAATTGATTTTGTTTCTAATTTTAAGGGCAAAGAGTTGTTGATTTTCTTATTATAAGTGCAGCAGAGATGCATTTTTATATTTCAAGTACAAAAAGTTCCATAGGCAGATCATTTTGCTTATTAAGTGAAATTTACTCAAATTTTAATAAAACTTTCTTAATATAAGTCATCTTACCTTGGCTAGATTTTAGTTTTTGCACTGTATATGAGTTTGGAGATCCTTTGACACACAAATTGGGTTGATTGGGGAAACCAAAATGCCTCATTCAAACAAAGGAAGATACTTGGCCCAGTCTAGACTTGGGATTCGACCCTGGAACCTTTTTGCTCTAAAGTGTCAGTCTGAACCATCAAGCGCTCAGGATTAACTAAAAAGACTTAAGATAACTAGGGAAGGGGCCATACTTAAATTTGTTGTCATCATCATGGTGTAAATAATTGCACTTAACAAAAATGACATGATCACTTGTCTCAGTCAGTCACTATTTAGTCCGTTTGTATTAAAATCTTGGGTTCTCCAGTTGTGTTGAGTTCACGAGTTCTCCGCCCCATCACTTTTAGATCATTTCATTTATCTGTTTTTATTTTTTTGGATTTGATCACCCCTTGAGTCTAAACCTTGGAAGAAAAGACTCATACGTCCTCCTCTGAGCCTCATCTGCATCGTTGTGTACCACAGTTTGAAAACTTAAAGCTGCTTGATTGACATTATTGTATCTTAATGGGTTTCAGAGTGATAAAAAGTAGGATAACAACGCCATAACAATTAACAAAAAGCGAAATATTATCATTTTTGAATGGGAAAAGGTTCTTAAAAAGGCTTTTCTTCTCATACGGCTTTTTCTGTCTGAGTGTCCAGGTTGAAATAACAATAAGCCGGACTGACATCATTGTGGTTAAAGCTAACACAACTTTTAAATGCAGCACTTCTGTTACAAATCTATAAAACTGATCAAAGCGGGGCTCTTAACAGCATTGATTAGCAACACAAACTGCTCCTTTGTGGCTTCGCTTTGTCCACATTTCTTTATTGTGAATGAAATCATCGATACATTTGGATATATTTTGATTGATGTGCGGACGCGTCGATACGGGGCAGGTCTGTTTGACTATTACTTTTCACAGTGACGGACAGTTTTCCCGAGCTTCAAGGAGCGGGTCAATGCATCCTTCCTATCGGGCTGCAAATTATGTTTTTATTAGCTAACAGAACACTGAGAAAAGAAATAAAGAAATCAATTCCACTCAGTTTTACAAAGCTTTATAAAAACAATGTGTTGTGCTTGAAATCTTCCAGAAAGTCCATTTTAATCAGGCGATTTTATCCAAAGTTAGTCCGTTCTGGAGGTGGCATGAGTCCACGGAAATAGTTAAAAGCATAAATCTGCATTCTCTCTCTGCAATACACATGTTTTATGCCATATTGTGGAATATTTTTATGGAGGCAAACAGGAGGAGAGTCAAGCCTGCTCACAGTAGGGATATATATTGTTTTTCAGTGCAAGAAAAAAACAAAAAAATGACATATGCTTTTAATTTAGTGTATTTTTTTCTGCATTAAAAGTTACACAGTTGGCTTTAAGTTTTGATTTTGGCTTAACCATTAAAAAGAGTTTCAGTGCAAGAAAAAACAAAAAAAATGACATATGCTTTTAATTTAGTGTGTTTTTTCTGCATTAAAAGTTACACAGTTGGCTTTAAGTTTTGATTTGGGCTTAACCATTTCAATAATACTAATATTACAATCATTTTGATGTCACACTAGAATGTTTCTCAGTGCATTTGAATATCTTCTGATGGACGTGGATCGGCGCAGGTCTATTTGACGATTACTTTACACGGTGATGGACAGTTTGCTCCTGACCCCTTTCGTACCAGATCGATGTATCACCACACCTCCTGTTAAAGTGTGGCTCTAAGCAGGATTGTCGTGTATTATTGGAGAGGCCACAGTTCCTCTGCAGGGCCCCGGTTTGTGATGGGCTGTGTGTTATCGTACACCGGGGCAAACTCAGCCCTCTGCTCTGCGTAAAAGGCTCCGGTTTCAGGGTTCACTTTGAGGCAGTGGCACTATCTCCTGGATATACTTAGCTCTAGATACGAGAGCGGTGTTAAAGATAGAGCTGGATCTGGTACTGTAAGAATAGAACTTTTGCCAACTCAAATGTTTACTTATACACCAAGAAAAACTAATACCTCATAGATTTATCCTTTTGAATAACATGGAAATATTAAATAAAAATGAACTCTAAAAATCTATTGTAATTGATCTTTTCCTGTTATTCAAATTTGTAACTATACCACGGTTACCTAATTTTTCACATTTTGACATTCAAAATATGGTTGTCCAAAGTATCGAAAATCAGATCCTAAGAGAAAGTGAAACTAGTTTTGAAACTACTCATTTGAGCGATAGTAAAAAACTCCAAATCCCAGGACACAAATGATTCAATTCGTTTTGTTACTGTGGTACATCGGGTCGGCTGATTTAAACAGGTTTTGGCGCCGTCTTCCTGCAGGTGGAAGCGTGAGGACAGCGCCATCTGCAGTCCCTCTTCCTCAGGGCAGTATCCCGGGTGTGTGAGAGTAAAAAAAACACATTATGAACTTGGACAAAGCAAACATCATTGAGACAGAGGACGACAAACATCTTTCATGGATTAAAGAGGCGTCGAAATACGATAAAATGTGCCCACGGGACTATAAACCAGGATGAGGGGGCTTTTTCGCTCTCACACACCTGGGAAACTGGTCCTGGGGAAGTCGGACTGCAGATGGCGCTGTCCTCCTGCGTCCAGCGGTAGGAAGACAGCGCCAAAAGCTATATTATATTATCTGATTGGTCTATATTGGTCTGAAAAAAGAACCTATACACAAATGATCCTTTGAATATCTTTAAAAAGTACTTGAGCTTTATCAGAACAAGTATAAGACCACATAGGCTTGTATACGCGCATACATTTTCCTCTCATGCCATTCATTTATGTACTTTCTGTGACATGTGTGCACACTTCTACAAAATAGTCCCATTGCAGCAGCAGAAACCTCAGCCTCCTCAGATTATGCGTCTCTTCACTGCCACTAGTGTCTAGGCTCCAGGGACACAGGGTTCTTTCATCACCTCACGTTTATGTGCCAAAGTGTATCTATTCTGCAATCTGTTCATTACATTTCTCTCATTTATCATTGTCTGAGTGTCTAGTTAAATATCAAACTGTTACAATAAGTGTTATCATAAAACTGCATTACTCATTCTCTTAAATTAGTAAAGCGGAACAAAAATCAGACGGTCACTGTGTCTCCAGTTAATTAGAAAACAACATATCTATTCACTTAGGAGCTGTGCATGGGTAGTCATCATTAAAGAACGGATATTCTGCTAAATCAGTTATTTTTTTTAGCTTTCTTTCATGTTATAACAGTGAAAAAAGTCTGAAGAGGTGTTAGATTTCATCCATTTAATAACACTGAAAGGTCTGAAGAGGTTTTAGTCGTCGTCCATGCATGTTTCAGTATTTTAGAGATCTCACTTCGCACATCAATCTCTTGGGTGTGTTGAAGGAGAGAAAGCAGCCATAGAACATAGGAAAAATCTTGCACAATGTGAGGCAAATAGTATTTTTTTATTTGCCTGATGAACAACTAGTGCTGAAACGTTGTGTCATAATAAATCTCACATTGTGTAAGTAAGACGGTGTGCAGGATTTTTCTCTATGAAAATACTAAAAACTGTAATTTTAAGTACGTTCTTTTATATTATCATGTGGGATTCAGAAAAGGTTCATTTCTGTCCCGTGAATGCAACTTTTTTTGTCTTAGTAAAGCGGAACAAAAATCAGACGGTCACTATGTCTCCAGTTAATTAGAAAACAACATATCTATTCACTTAGGAGCGGATTGGCTGTGCATGGGTAGTCATCATTAAAGAACGGATATTCTGCTAAATCACTTATTTTTTTTAGCTTTCTTTCATGTTATAACAGTGAAAAAAGTCTGAAGAGGTGTTAGATGTCGTCCATTTAATAACACTGAAAAGTCTGAAGAGGTTTTAGTCGTCGTCCATGCATGTTTCAGTATTTTAGAGATCTCTCCCGGGTCCTATTCAAAGCCTTCTTACACTCAGCCCACAAGCCCACGTCATCCACGCTCCCACACACTTCAGATATAAAAGTCACGATACAAAACTTGCCAAATCTTATGTGACGTGCAGTAGTTTCATTAGCGGATGCACGTTGATTATAATGTGACAGCGCTCTAAAGGGGGAGTGACTTAGCACGGTGAGTAAAGGGAGGAGAGAATCCAGAGGGTCAAAAACGACACGTTGCATAAAACACGTTCATACGTTGTTTTTGGGAAACATTTTCAAAACAATACAAGGTAATATGGTGATGTAAATTTGTTATGTGTTGGTAGTTAACACCATAGAAGTAAAATACCCAAACTTTAAGCATCAAAATGTAAAAATAAACATATCTCACCAATGTGGTAGAGTCCGATCCAGTCTGTAGCGTCCACCTCCTCCTTGATGTCCCAGGATATGACCAGGTTTTGGCCTCTGTGCAGCGTAAACTCGAGCGTAGACGCCGTGAGCGAGGAGCGGCTCTGCGACGTGACCAGATCTGTGTCGCTATTGGCTCTTGTTAGTCCGATAGGCCCGCTCACCACCGACACATTGTCCACAGCCGCTGCGGTCGCCCCCCTTTCGGTCAGAGTTCGTAAATTTTCGGGGCTAAGGGTGTGCCGGAGGTTGGGGCTACGTCTTCTCGGGGCGGATAGGTGCTCGCGGCCGCCCACTGACAGGTTAGGGGCGTTGTGCGTTGTACGTGTCCGGGGAGGCAGGACCGCAGTGGCAAGTGATGGGCGCATGTTGGTGTGTGGAGCAAAAGCAACTATCAGACAAAAAAGCAGCTATGAAATCCACAGAAGGATGTTGTCGTGGTTAGGATTTGGGCGGGTGGCCATGGGGATTATGTCCAGTCAGAAGGAGGGCTTATCCCGGAGCAATGACAGCCTAAAGACAGAAGAGAAGAAAGGATAACATCAGTGAATGACAATGTAGACAGACATGGACAGACTAACTAGGGGTGTAACAATAACAGAGATATCGTGATATTGTATCGTCCAAAGTCTCACAATAATATCATGGGCCACCACAATATATCGAATCACAAGTGTCTTTGTTTAAATTCTTTGTTGTGGTGCAGTAATAGCTAAAAATAAACCGAGGGAACTACATAGACCATGATCCTTTGCAGACTACGTGAAGAAATAACTGTTATTAAGCACTTTTAAATTTTATTTTTGTATTATAACAGCACCAAAGGCTTATCACGGCATTTTAAAAGGAAAAAGTAGTATATTCACAATTTTGTAAGCCTCCACAAAATATACGAATAAATATCGTACCGTAAGATGCATATAGAGAAAATATCATTCTGACAGATTTGGATATCGTTACATCCCTAATGTTTAGTTGTTACTTGAATTTTGCACTTCAACTTCAAAAACTGATCTGAATATGACAATAAATGTACCAAATGACTGGTCAAAGTATTTTATAATGTCAGTCTTGTTATTATGTATAATATCGTAATGGCGTGAGCCTTCCCAACATATCCTGAGCTTTCCCACGATATCGCAAATCGTAATGGCGTGAGCCTTCCCAACATATCCTGAGCTTTCCCACGATATCGCAATAAATATCGTACCATGAGGTTCATACCGTGATGATATTGTATCTTGAGACTTCGATATCGTTACACCCCTAACAGATACTTTTTGAATCCCAAGGGAAATTGCGGCACAGATTGTTTCAAACATCACATACATAAAAAAGACAAATGACTAAATACTGAAGTCAGTCTCTGGATTACACATAATGAGCTCATGCTTTGGGCCCATGTAGGTTGAGCTCATGAGAGGGAGACAGTCGTAATATGGAGGATTACTCAAACATGCGGGAAAAAAACTAAATAAAACCCCAGGTATAGGGGAGTGACATACTTATAGGATGTAGATTAAAAAGAGAACCTCCCCCCTGAACCGATGGTCACCCAAGTATCAATTTATAGACTAATATGATGCATGTGTCAGTCTGTACTAATTTATTTACATTTTATGGCAATGTTTGTATTGTCACTTTTCTGTTTTTTTGTTTTGTTTTTGTGTTTGTGTGTGTGTGTCACGTATTTGTCACTATATTATGTCTTAAAACTTCATAAAAATACAAAAAAAGTGATCAAAATGAGAGTACGTCCATAATTCAGTTCACAGTGCATTATGTAACTTTTCTGGTGTCTTTCAGCAGCTTGTTTTCATTGAGACTTTATTGCATTTCTTGCCTGTCTATGACACCGCGAGGCAAAGTTACAAATCAGATCTGTGGAGAAGCGACCCCACCCACAGTAAGAATGGATGTTTCTCAATGCATAGTAACATCGGCATCTGAATCAAGGCAAAATAGTTCAGTTTAACGCTGTTGAACATCCTAAACAAAGGAATAGCGTTTCCATAGAGACAAACAAGCAGTGACGAACCCTCCACGAGAAAAGTGACACGTCCACGGTTAATTTGCATCATTTAACTCATGAGTGACATCGAAAAATTCAACCGTGTAACTATGAATACCATTTAAGCTGTGCTGTTGTGTAATTTCAGTTTTACGTCAACCTGTGCGTGAACGTCCACACATACTGAACTGAAACGCTTTTTTTTTTTTCCTCTTGCAGGTTTGTGAATCGATACTCTTTGCATTTTGAGCAGTCTGTGCGGTAATGACAAACTGCTCTCCGCTGTGCTGTTGCTGCTGACACATGAAGCCACATGAAGTGTTTCTGAACCCGTCACACTTCCTACGGGCTGCGCTCACGTCCTAGAATTACATGATGTCATATTTTCAGATGGAGGGCAGGGGGCCTATGTAACGCTATGGAACATTTAGAGTTTTATGAAGAAACAAATGTACAAACTTATGATACATATCCAAATGTACGCTGACCAAACTCATACCTTGGTGAATGAATAATTACACCATTATGTGGAAAAAAGAGAGAAAACTGTTTATTTTTGTTTCATGTGTGTAGATCTGGTAATTACAGAGATATAAAGATATTAAAGCAGGTCAACAAATCTGCAATCTGACATTTAAAAAGGAAACTATAGACTTCTGATGTGTCCTCCAGCTCAGACTATCAAGATGCACGAATGTCTAGTGCTGATATTGATATCAAAACTCAAATAATTTCCAATATTAGAGAATCAACTTGATACTTAAAGCCAATTCTGATACAACAATAATATAAAAGAACGAGAACTTCGCACATCAATCTCTTGGGTGTGTTAAAGGAGAAAAAGCAGTCATAGAACATAAAAAAAAATCTTGCACAATGTGAGGCAAATAGTATTTTTTTATTTGCCTGATGAACAACTAGTGCTGAAACGTTGTGTCCTAATAAATCTCACATTGTGTAAGTACAAGTGTGCAGGATTTTTCTCTATGATACACACACAATACTAAAAAAACTGTAATTTTCAGTACGTTCTTTTATATTATCATGTGGGAATTAGAAAAGGTTCATTTCTGTCCCGTGAATGCAACTTTTTTTGTCTTGATACCTGCTTAAATCTCGTTTTGATTTGAGTTTTAGTATCGATTAGCGTCTGATAATCGATCCCTGGACGTCACACGAGCGCAGCCTGTTAAAATGTGTAGCTTCCGACACGACCGCAGCCACATCTCTGAGTGGACGAGATTAGCAGAGCGAGGCGATCACGCGCGCCGCATACAGGATTTACAGCAGAATAAAACCTTCATCGCAGGAATACATAAATCCAAGCAGTGCATCGCCTCCTCACGTGCCCGGCCCTCCTGCAGTCCCGCCGCTGCAGCTGGAGCTAAGGCACTTTTTTACCACCGAGCTCATTTTAACAGGGAATAAATAGAAATGTGCTGACTAATACTATAACGCAATACATAGATACTGTGGTACTGTTCGCCCAGTGGTTTCGGTGGAGAATAATACGGTAAAGCAATGATATTTAAGCTGAAAAGTAACACGATGGACCTGCAACGTGTCACTTTATTAGGTTTATTTTTTTAATTTTTGGCATTTTCATATTTTTTTCTTGAGTTTACGAAAAATCTATGATAGAAGTCGAGGTGAACAGTGACAAAAGTTCAGTTTCAAGCTCTAGAATCTAAAATCGCAGCTACTTTGTGCTGATCCCAAGCCTATAAAAATGAAATCAGCAAAATGTAAATGTATGTGCTATTACAATACAAACAAAAGTACTACAACTAACTATTTGACACTGATTCAAACAGTTAAATCTTACACAATAAACAATATGTTATTTGTTACTTTGAATTAATCTCCATAAATCCACAGACTCTTGGGTATAAAAAAATATTATTACAATATCAGAAAACAATGTTGACCAAGACATAACCTTTCCTATAGGCCAAACACAATGAAAACTATTGTTAAACTCATTTCTTTCCGAACATAATCCAGTTTGAGCAGCAGCGCGGGGCCTGACCTGATGAAGGATTACCGATTGATTCTCGGAAGATGAACAGGAGGGGCTGATGGGTAAAATAAGTACTACTACGCAAGCTCCCGAGTATAAAATGATGCCACAGAGTCCGGACGTTTTTTGGAGAGGGAGGCAAATTTGACACCTGCTTTGTAATAGGATTTGAATAATAAAATATCAGTTTACAATCAGATCAGGTTATGGTTTCCACTTAAAACACTATGAGAAGAATGGAAATTAATTTTGTTTTATTATATATTATGGGTAGCAGGGAGATTAAGAGTTAGGTTAGTTCAACAAATATGCAGGTAATTTTCTATATAGTCTAATTTATAGCGTCTTTTCTGTGATTAAATGTGTTTTCTTCATCAATATATTTCCTGTATTGAGCTAGACTAAACTATTGATTTGCAACTGGATAGATCAATGCGCTAATTGAGATTGACATGTAAATTGGGCAAATTGGCAGCTCTCGATTCTCGGTAATGGTATTTACAGCGGCCACGAAAACCCCATATCCGTTGATTGTGTTATCTTAAAGGGCAATTTTGTGTTTTGCTTCCATCTGATACCAAGAAATATCATGGCATGTATTGCAAAATCAATACTGACACCAATGAGTTTTGTATTTAAATGCAATGAAACGCCGCTACTATAAAGATTTTTACCTCATTTATAGTGGCTATTCTTTGTAGCTTGAAATGTATGTGCAAACTCATATTTCAACATTTTTATTGCTAAAAAAAACTGCACTTTTTGAGATTATAAGTACAGATGATTCTTTCTTATACCTGTCAACATTTGGTTATCCATTTGCCCCATATTGTTAAGGATGCACCAATCCAGTTTTTCAGTTCTAATACCGATATCAGTACTTTTGCTTAAAGTATCTGCCAATATCTGTGAACCGGTACCAGTGTAGTGCCATTTTTTTATCTCAAAGCACAGTAAACACGTTTGATCCAATTGTTATGTAACTATTTATCCTGCAAGTAACTTCAAAACAGCTTTGTGTGAATTAAAGTTCAAACATGATGTGACCTTCTGAGCCAATCAGTCGGGAAATACGTCGGCTTATTCTATTCAATTAAAGGTCCAACCAGGAAATCAGCTGAACAAAATCGGAGAAATGAGATTGACCGATATGGGTTTTTTCATGGTGAATTGTTTAAAATTCGGAGAAACCACAGGGTAATATTTTTGGACCAATTTGTAGGGCAGATTTTGATAATTTTTTCTCAGATTCTGCTATTTCAATGTTCACCCACATTACATTCGTATTAAAGCGTTAAAATAAAGATTTGTGCGTATTTTTAGGCTCACTGTCAACCCGAACAGTCAAATTAATCAAAAA
>JACN01129575.1:0-16373 GCA_000787155.1 Scartelaos histophorus
CTTATCTTATCTTATCTTATCTCATAACTGAGTAGCCGACAGCTAACAGACTCTGTTTATTAGCAGGAGCTAGCAATACCTGACGTTAATAAGCTAACAAAATAAATATGACACTTTCCCATGTTTTCCCGATCGTTGCAATGGAACGCTTTAACAATGGATGCCAGAAGAACTGACTCGGCTTTATCGACCACCGCCTTTCACTAGCAGCTTAACACACACCAACTGTTCAAAATTACTACGCGGTATTATTACATCTTAGTAACCAGCTACTTGTACTACAATCATACACTGAAGAGTTGGATGGCGCAGAACGTCCTACAGCTCAACAGCTCTAAATCTAAAATCATTTTAATCAATCCCCCCATATCAGCAATAGTCTCGATCCTCTTGCTTCCAGTGTCCCCCTCGCTGCCAGAAACCTCAGCGTCATTTTGGATTTTAACCTCAACTTCCACCTTCATATCAAAAGAGTCATTATGAAAGATTTATTATTATTTGCACTCATCATCCAAAACTGCTTATATAAAGGAACTAATTACATCTACACACTCACCAACATTCTGAGTGCTTTGCCCAAGGACACAACATCAGCATGCGGCAGTGAGAGCCAGAAATGAACAACCTTTCCATGTACTTAATGAGACATACCACAAAGTGTTCTTATTTCTGTGTCCTTTGAATTCTCCTCAAATGCCAAGTTGTAATTCATCATATTCAGGAGGCATTTTTTAATTAGTTTTGTATTTTTGTGCCTTCATGTTTGTAGTTTTAGTTTTGTAGTTGTAGTAGAGCAACAATGTGATTTCTCTTGTGGATAAAATAATGAAGTCACATGGAAATAAACAGTCCCTAAATCCACCAGCAATAAAAACAATATCAAAACAGAGCATGTTCGGTTTCAATTCAAGAAATTTGTTTAAAAAAATAAGAAATTGCAAGGTTAGATGAGACCCACTAGACATTCTTCTGATGTTTTTCAATATTTATAGGAGGAGCTGTTTGTTGTTGAATCTGTTTCAAGATTTAAAATGGCTGCAAATGTACAAAGGACATATTAATGAAGTTTAAATAAGACTAAAATCATGCTGTTCATTTTGGGTCAGACAGAATTTAAATTGAAATAATGCAAGACTTTAAAAGCACAGAGAAGTTTTAATAATTCAATTATATCATTATTTAGTATTTAAAGTGATAGTATGTCACTCTCTGGGTGGAAAGTCAAGTGCACTCCTCCTCCAGGCCAAATAAGAGTCAGATTTGTGGAGATGCAAGTCGGCTCACAGTAAAGACACATGATTTTTGTGTTTTTCATCGCTATAAACAGGACCAAAATAAATAAAAAAAACACAAAAATGTTACATACAGTGGCTTTAAATGTGTAGTAAGATTTATAGTTTACATAAAAAATAAACCTAAACTTATTTACTGCACATTACATAAAGTGCAGATTTCACCTCAGCTTTGAGTTCAGCCTCTGACTTGTGTAATCCTGTAATTATCTCCTCAGGCTTCATTAAACATAAATTCAAAGCCAATATTTATCTGTTGCGCTTTGTTCATGCTGTGCCCACTCTGATTTTCTGTCATGCTTCAACTGAGCACAGTCCAATAATAACACATGGACACCCAAACTGATCCCATACAGGCTTATTATGTCTGCGTTTACTCTTATGATGGTAAAAGTGTAGTTTAAAGACGGGATATTCTTTCTTCTTTCTAGCATTTTTCTACCATGTTATACGCTGCACAAATTAAAATCCAAAACAAGACAGTTTGATCACGATTTGAGTCCATTTCACTTTGATCTGCCAATGGAACATGACTTTTTGTTCTGAAAATATGAAAATGCACCTTGCTACACTTAAAATAAGCAAAACATGATGATAACTTTACTTGTCAAGTTGAATCTTCTCAAATAAAGTAAAATGTTATTAATTTAGGTACTTTCAATGTACCTAAATTGTTAGATTAAATTAAATCAATGTAATTTTATTCCCTCATCAAAAACATGGTGTTTTATATGTTAATCTCATTTGAACTGTATGATTCTGTACAGTGGTCACAAATTTAAAAAAAAAGCAAAAAAAATCTTGCTATAAAATAATACACTACACTGCAAAAACATAAACCTGGTCAAGTTGAGATGACTTGAATTAAGAAAGTTTGATCATGGTTTGAGCAAATTTAACTTAACAAATAAAATGATCTACCAACAAAACGAGACAGTTTGTGGTTAAATATGGAAACACAACTTGCTAGACTCACGATAAGACAAACACCAACTAAAAAACTAAATTTAATATTGCTTGAAATAAGAAAAACACATTTATTCCATTGGTAGTTATTCCACTTCTCACTTTGTATTGGTACCATATGGCTTAATTTAGTTTCTCACAATGATACATGAAAGTGTGTAATCCCCAGGTGTCCAGGTAGGATATTTGTGTTGAACCCGATTACCAGTTACCATAGAACTGGAGAAATGTGTCAGAATTGGAGGAGTTTGCTTGTTGTTTGCAGTTCAATCACCTATAATCTGATCGGTCAACATGGAAACATAAATATAGAGCTAGAGATGCATCGTGTAACTTCTCTAGTCCGTCAAATGCTTTTCTCTGTGGAGATGTTATTGCTTGGTCTGCAGTGTTTCAAAGTAGTGTTAAACCTTTCTATCTTCATGGAGACCAAACCAGCTCAACTTACCGGTCAGATCTGTGGAGAGGCGACCCCGCTCAAAGTCAAAATGCCTGTTTTTCCAAGTATTTTTGAGATATAAAACCACCTGTAATTGAAGACATGTCAGAGCTGTTTCATGTTATACTGTGGAATATTCCAAGCAGAGCAATGACATTCATAAAAACAAGCTTGTGACGGACCCCCAATCAAAAAGTGACATGCTGAACCTTTACGCCTGATCTGCTGGGACTGAGGTGACCTCCACAAAGGGCCAACATGACCCACAGGATCTGAATACAAGGAAACATGCAGACACAACCCTAAACCTAAGCCTAAGCCTAACCCTAACCCTAAGCCTAACCCTAAGCCTAACCCTAAACCTAAGCCTAACCCTAAGCCTAACCCTAAGCCTAAGCCTAACTCTAAGCCTAACCCTAAGCCTAACTCTGGGCCTAACCCTAACTCTAAGCCTAATCCTAACCCTAAGCCTAAACTTAACCCTAAGCCTAAGCTTAACCCTAACCCTGACATGTCAGAGCTGTTTCATGTTATACTGTGGAATATTCCAAGCAGAGCAATGACATTCATAAAAACAAGCTTGTGACGGACCCCCAATCAAAAAGTGACATGCTGAACCTTTACGCCTGATCTGCTGGGACTGAGGTGACCTCCACAAAGGGCCAACATGACCCACAGGATCTGAATACAAGGAAACATGCAGACACAACCCTAACCCTAAGACTAAGCTTAACCCTAACCTTAAGACAAACCCTAAGCCTAACCCTAAAGCCTAACCCTAAGCCTAACCCTAACCCTAAGCTTAACCCTAACCTTAAGCCTAACCCTAACCCTAACCTTAAGCCTCTGGGACTGAGGTGACCTCCACAAAGGGCCAACATGACCCACAGGATCTGAATACAAGGAAACATGCAGACACAACCCTAACCCTAAGCTTAAGCCTAACCCTAACCCTAACTCTAAGCCTAACCCTAAGCCTAACCCTAACTCTAGGCCTAACCCTAACTCTAAAACTAATCCTAATCCTAATCCTAGCCCTAACCCTAAACCTAAGATTAACCCTAAGCCTAACCCTAAGCCTAACCCTAAACCTAACCTTAAGCCTAACCCTAACCTTAAGACTAACCCTAAGCCTAACCCTAAGCCTAACCCTAAACCTAAGCCTAACCTTAAGCCTAAGCCTAAACCTAACCCTAAACCTAACCCTAAGCCTAAGCCTAACCCTAACCCTAAGCCTAACCCTAACCCTAAGCCTAACCCTAACCCTAAGCCTAACCCTAAGCCTAACCCTAACCCTAAGCCTAACCCTAACCTTAAGCCTAACCCTAAACCTAAGCCTAAGTCTGTTAAAATACAGCTGCAATACAATGGATTTCAAATTTGTCATTTTTATTTCCTAGGTTGTCGACAGAAGTGGTTTTCTGAGATTCAAGTAGCTCCTGTTGTGGCTTCAGCTGAGCAGGAGATTGAGTGCAAAGCCAATTATTTCCACTCACTAATAGATTAAATAATTAACAGAAAACTACTTTAGTGTAAAATAAAGTGTCACTTTGCAGTATTGAAAAAAGCACTGACCCCGTTACCAAACCTTATCAAAAGTCAATCCATCAGCCCCTCAGACCACCACTAACCATCACGTACGTCTCACATTCATACTAGGAAAGGTGGTTGAAGTGTCTTGCCTAAGGACACAACAACAGTTTACTCTATAGCCACTGCTCCTGGTTCTCACAACTGTCTCTCTGTTTTTTAAGTGTGTCTATTTGTAGTAATTTTGTTTTGGGTAGATAAAATGTGATCAAATCATGTTGAATAAGCATATTTATCTTGTGTTAAATTCTCATGAAAATTTGCCTTTTTATTGTTTTATTTTTTATGTATAATTTAATTCTGTCTACTCAACAACATCAAATTTCCTTAAAGGGTTTTAAAGTAAAAGAACACAAAAAAAGCAGTCTTTTGTTTTCCAAAGTTCTGTATTGTCTTAAACACAATGAAACACACGGAGCTCAGGTACATTGAAAAACAGTTTGGAGCCGAGAACTTTTACAGTGAACTGGTCTCTGCCTGTGGACACAGCAATAACACATGATTACATTATCATTTTCTACTTTGCATGTACATGTTTTAATACATTTGAGGCACCTATTATTCAATTATAGTTGAAGCACTTATTATTTATCTATCTATTATTATCACCTGTCTCTAATACAATAATGGACCAGAACAGAATCACAGTGAACATTAGAACTGTACATGCAGAAACAGTACTCACCATCAAAATGCATTAACAGTGAGAGCCTCTGTCACGACACCCTGTAGAAACACATGAACAATGTTCACTATGAAGATGAAAAAATATAATTCTCTTTTAGTTGGCTTACTTAGTTTCTTCATCTGTGGTCTGTGTTTTGTTGGTTCTCACAAACATCTTCTGTTTTTCTGAAGGATACAGATATTTTTGTTTTAGTCTTTTTATTTGAACTTTTAAACTCACTTTCAGAATGGTGCAAAAAACAACAACAACTAACAAACATCACCTATAACATTCATGAGCCACAGCTACAGCAGTGCTCTGGATATCACGGTTTGTAGATGACTGTGGAAGCAGCACACGCAAATCTTAGTATAACGTTCACACTAGATGGACATTCAAGCTAATGATTAGTTTTATGGAAACAAGCCTTATATTAACCACTGTTCAAATAAAACACCATAAACAATGACTGCAATCTAGGCCAGAGGGGCATATAAAAATCTGTCTACCTCCAGATCAGCTCTCATAATCCTGGATGCACACTGGGGGCCCGATCTTGCCCCCGGCAGTAGCTGTAGCATTTGTGGGGGGGCATGAAGCTCTAAACAGGAGGTGTGCTGTGGCTGAATCTCGTCTGGACTGGAGCAGACTGAGGCCGTGGTGTGACACATTCATTGAATTGCCAGATTCGTAAAAGTAAATCTCAAACTAGTCCACTGAAAAAAAAAGGCCTATTTGAAAATATATTAAGATGATAAATGTTTAACATTCATAACATGTGTGTGTGTGTGTGTGTGTGTGTGTGTGTGTGTGTGTGTGTGTATGTGTGTGTGGTGTGTGTGTGTGTGCGTGCGTGCGTGTGTGCGTGTGTGTGTGTGTGTTTGGGGTCTGCTGTTTGTTCTAAATAATGTCATTCTTGTTATAATAATTTGTGTGCGTGTGGAATGCCAGTTCAGTCCAGTTTATTTTACCCATATATAACTTTTCCCCATTTCAAATGATAACAAAGTCCAGTGTGATTGAAATTGCAGGTCTAACATCAGCTACAATCAAGCAACCTGTGTAAGATTTAAACATGCTGGATATTGTTGTCAAATTTGTGTTTGCAATTTGAGCGACATCGCTCAGGCTGTTTTTTCAGTGTGTGTAGTGGTCTACAAGTTGAATGTTATCAGTAGTTTGAGATGTAACTGCAGTGGCAGAATAGTCTAATCAGAGCCATATTGTGAATCAGGAACAGGACAAGATCTTCCACATTTACAAACCTCTGTGCCATAACAGTGCTGAGTACAGATTGTCAAAGCTTCTGCAAGATTCTGATCTATGTTACAATAATCTCTCCTAAAAACTATACCTCTAGATCTAAACACCCTAAACCAAAAAGTAAAGGTGATGACCTCAGGTTTGAAGGATGGACTGGGCCAGCGGTGAACCAAACATCTATCCTCACTGAATGACATGCAGGAGGGGTGAAGTGAGAGCGCACACAGATCACCCACCTCACGGTGGAAGACAAGGCCAAAAGAAGCACAGTGTTGAAGGAATGAGCCACATTTCAGCCCACTTATAGGACTCAAAGAGGGTACATAACAGGCCGTCCAAAATTACCTGGATGTCCCAGGATGGAATGAGCTGTCTGGATTGTGACTTCACTATAGAAGCACCTCAAAGAAATTATTTAATCAGTGGATGACTATGCATGAGTAGTGTCCAAAACCCTCATGACCTGCAGTGATGGAGACCTCGCCTGTGTTGCTGCAGCCTGACCCTTGTTCAGGAGTTCTTGCAGAAACTCCAATATTCTGCCAACTGGGCAAATGCTGGGGTCCTGGCCCCTGGCCCCTGTCTGCAGCAGTGGAAAGGCATACAGCCGGTCAGGGGCCACACCCAGTGCCCTAGTGCATTTAACTTGAGTGGTGGCTCGTCTGACAACCTGAGCAAGAGTGGGCACTGTGTATTCTTTTCACTTGCGACTGAACCTGTCCAAGCTCATGTATGTGAAAACCAGCCAATGGAGAGCGAGAAACCATTGTTCCCCTGCTGCTGAGTGTCACCTTCCCTCACTGGGCCAGTACTCCTGGATGTGGGTGTGGAGTGAGTTAGGATGCAGGCTCTGGTCCGGTTCTCCTTCAGTCTGGGTCCCGGCAGCAAAAGCCACACTGTTAGTGCTGAGGCTGGAGATGAGGAGCTAACTGCTGGGATCCTCTAGCACCAGCCTGCAAACAGTCAGTGATTGCCTAGATGCTTCTGTCGAACAGAGAAGCAGTCTGAGGACGCCTTAACGCTAGCAAGAATCTATTTTGTCTAATATTTTGTGTAAGGATCTTTAAAACAGAAATGTAATTTTTACCTTATTGCAATTGTAAGTCATATAATTGAATATTAGACTCATTCACAAACTCTCAATCTCTCAATGAATTCCCTAGCCCTCTGCACTGATATTACAACTTTTCTTTTTATTCATACTTGCTCTATGGCATTGATTGGTTAGAGCTGAAATGTTAACCACCTTCTGTATATGATTTATTTGTTACTACTGTCAGTACCAAAATGTTATGTGATAGAAAGGTTCCACAGCGGACTATTTGGCTGTCTGCAGATGCTCCATGAGGGCTGCTGCTCTGGGGGCCGCCTAGTTTCCATATCAGATGCCCCAGAGATGATTGGACCTGAGCTGGCCCCATCTGTGCCATTATCACACCCCAGTGCACCAGTGCACCATTATATGTACAGGGACCAGCTCTCCTCAGGATTCCAACAATATGGCATTAGGCTTAACAATTTGGGAGAAATATATTGAACTGCAATTTTTCTGTCAAGATAAGATTTAGTTCAACATTTGGATTGTTCTTTCATATTTTAATTCAACACATTGCATTCAACTCCTGTTTCTTTACAAATGAAATGCTATTAAACTTTTCTATCTATAGGTTTACCTCAGGGCAGCTGTGGTTCTTAGGTTTAGATAAACTTTATTGATCCACAAAGGGAATTGTCTGGGGATGCACCAACACAATACTAGTGTGGGATATTGGCTTCCAAGAGATTAGTTCAGTCAATATACAATTTTAGTCTATAAATTGGTGTAATAAGGTGATTTACTAGCTAATGGTGGCCCTAAACAACTTATAATATTCAACTTGTATTTTTACAAAGTTTTTCTGTAGTTACAAAACATTTGGATTTCTTATCACATTTTTTTTCTCATGCTCTTTGTGTTTAAAAGAAATAAATCATATTTTCAGTCTCTTCCCTGGTATTGGCTGATATTGGGTATTGGCAGATATTTAAAGCCAAAGTATCATTATTGGTATCGGAACACAAAAATGTGGATCAGTGCATCTCTAGAATAAGTGAGCTTAACACCACCGTGTGGAATGAAAGCACAAAATGGAACTGTGACTTTAAGTGTCTATAAGATTAATTCAATTCATTCATTAGGTCAATTCATATTCAAATTTCTTAATCATTGAATGTCAATGAATAAAAAATACATTTATCAACTCCCTTTGGAAAAACACAACATTCATGGCAGATGCTTTAGCAGACTGATAACTGTTGAAAAAAGCTTTTTTTCAGTCTTTTCAGTTATCATTGACCTGCAGCATCTCCCTGATGGTAAAAGATCAGGCAACTGGTGGGCAGAGTGGGTCTGGTCAGAGATGATAGTGCTTCAGCTGAGCTTAGGTAACACGAAGTGGCCATGTCTTTTAGTGCAAGATTAGGCGGGTCAGAATTATTTTGCTTCCATCATTACAACTATCTGTGCAGTGCACTTGTGTCTTTTGTTTTTAATTGTTAAGCTTGCTACAACAGGAAAACAGCAGCTAGTGGGACCAATAAGCTCTAAATGCCTCTTATCATTAACTAGTGAAGCATAGCAAACACATTTATAAACTAACTCCAACTGAACAGCCTATTTCCTCTTCATGGGTCTGGGACCAAGCACATCAAGCTTTATGAGAGTCCAATCACAACTGTCACTCAGATGTGAAAGACATTTCCTCTCAAATGCCCTTACATCATTCTAAACAAAATATACCACTTCTTTGTACTTCACGGGCCTATTTGCCAATTCTTCAGGCTTAAGATATGCTTAAAATGTGAAATTTAAACAGAATACTATTATTACAACATAAATCACAAATCTAATCTAGATACTTTTCCTTTAGGCTGAGGGGTATTGTGTCATTATCAAAGATCATCAGATATGGGTTTCTTTATGGTGATCCCAATTGTTTGGAATCTAGAGCAACCGATTACCGATATGATACTGATATGTCACTTTTAACTTGTATCTTCAGAACAGCTGTTCTGTTCTCACTGTTCTGAGGACGGCAGCAGCAGCCGAAACATGTCAACAAGGTAAACACACGTTACTGTATTGTCTTAAAAAAGAACTCAAGAAGTCAAAAGTGCATAAGTACATAAGAAGATATGTCAGTTAATTGATATATTTCTCTATTTATACTCATTGCCATATATTAGTTTAACAAAAAAATCTGCAATATATCACCCTTCAGTCCTGTGTTACATTTTTCACATTAGCCTTTGCTGTAGGCGCCCGTGCATCCCTCTTAACAGGTCGTCTAATGAAGAGAAGACTTGCCCGATTCCATCCAGTCTATATGTTTGTTAAGTGTTGTAAAACCAAACAGTGGGCTGACCTGGCAAATGCTATGTGCTTCATGCAATAATAATTCCTATAATGGGGTCACTCAGGCAAAAGCCAAAGCAGTTCATCTCTCACATTAAGCAACTAATTGTCTTCTAAAACTATTCATTACATATTTATTTTGGATCTATGATATGTTTCCTCATCAAAAATATACATGGAGTTGAGTTTTGCTTCATTTACAAGTGTATATCCTTTAAACATCTGTAATAATTGAGGTTCACTCAATAGAAGCTCACACTCAATAGAAAATGATCTCACCACACAAGGTACAAAGACAAATTATGAACATAACCGATGCAAGCCAAAAGGAATGGCACTTACTTGCACTTAAAAGCCACTTATTGGACATCTTTCAATAATTTCAGCTCTGTGCTATTGTAATGTGAATGACAGGGTGTGCCTATATGGAATGGCTTTCTTTTGTTGGATCTTGTGTAGCTTCTCTTCATATGAGTTTACTCCAACATTCTGGAGATGAAATTTTATTCTGGGCATACTTTGTTAAAACTATTTCTATGATGTATTAACTGCTAACACATAATATTTTTACATCACCATGTTACCTTTTATTGTTGTGAAAATGCTATATTTGCCATAAACAACGCAGTAACTTTCACTTTATTTTTGACAACCTCAGTCTCTGCTCACTTTACTCCCTTTACGCATTAAGTCACTCCCCCTTCGAAGTGTTATCACAAAAACAATCAGCGTATCTCACTATAGAAACTATTGCACATCTCACCAGATTTCTCAGGTTGTGTTGTTTTGTATCAGACTTTTGTGTATTTATGGAGGATTGTCAAATGGGAGTATGGGTGACGTAGGTTTGTGGGTTGAGCATAGGGCCCAAGAGAGATGATATCCCTAAATTATTGAAACATGCATGACTCTTTATTTTGCATTATTACGCCCTTTGATTTCAGTATTCAGGCTTGAAACTCATTATTGATTTCGCTATCACAATGATAATAATAATCTTTTTTTCACAAATATGGATACTTATGTATAGATCAAGCTATTCAGTGAGGACTTATAAAGGAGGTACAGAAACTGTACAGGTAGTATTGTATAGCAGACATTGCTGGATTCATCATGTATAAAAGCGTGGCCTCTGAGACAAAGCAGGCTGGAAAGAAAAGGGCTTTCACGTATGTGCCATGTATCAGTACCCTTCCCTCTGTTCTGAATAGGCGATAATCAAAGGCCTTCTGCAGTGATTGTTACAGACACAAAATGCAAACCTTTTATTATAGCCTAACTGCACTTCTCTAAGCACTGCATTTCAATAT
The DNA here is from genome assembly GCA_000787155.1 of Scartelaos histophorus. Lineage (NCBI taxonomy): Eukaryota > Metazoa > Chordata > Actinopteri > Gobiiformes > Gobiidae > Scartelaos > Scartelaos histophorus. Next base: position 10,922 of record JACN01129575.1, read on the forward strand.
ACGCCGACAGGGAAAAATATCAAACTGCAATGTATAACCCATGCAACTAATTGTACATAGATCTGTTATTTATTTAAGGATTCTAGCAAAATTCACATTTTAAAGAGGTCCAGGATAATTGAAAACCTGAAAGCAAATTGTGTCTATTCAAATTCATTTTGACTGAAATAAGATTAAACTCACAGCCCAGTCAGTAGGAGCAGTACTGTTTACATTGTGTGGAGTTAAGATGATTGAGATTCAGGAGCAGGAGCCTCCTGGGTCTACACCCAGTCACCACATCTGTCCATTTTCTGTTTTGGCGTGGTCCTTGCAAGTGAAACTACAGATAGAATGGTATACTGGTTGGTCGACACACCAGGCTGATAGTTCCCTTCATATGTTTACTGATATCAGGCTTAAATCTCCAGCAGAGGTCGATATTTAGTTTTGGCAGAACTTCAACCTAAATATGAATAAAGCTTGGTTTGAACACACACTAAATACCTGCAGGAAATGTGACTACACACATCTTTTAGGTTTGTGGTAAAAAAGGGGCTGTGGTGAGTCTGTAGTAAATTTAAATTACAAAATGTGGTGAAAATAATCAAAACTGGTTCTACATATTGGTCAAAAAAATATCAGGATCGCTTGTCTGCCATCGGTTTCTCTGAGTCTAAACAATCTGCATTACATGAAAAAGCTCATATCAGTTGATCTTTGTATTGTACACTTGTTCAGCTTATCCTAACACAAATCTTAGCTTGAAAGGTATTCCCCTTAAAATGTAAATTAGCTGCTTTAACTACTTTGCAGGAACTTAACTAATTACTAATTAAACATTTGCCTCAAAGCACCATTCCTTATGTTCCTCTTTTTTTAACCACCGAAAGTGATAGAAAACCGATTTCCTAATGACGGCCCTCACTCCCCTGCAGGTGTTTCTGACAGACTCTCTTGCAGCTATTTTCAGACACAACTTTAGCTGGACAAAATACTCTGAATTCTGAAGTTTCCTCTCTATCCTTCAAATGCAATGCTGGAAAAGACTGACAGCACAGAATCAAAGTGTCCAATATTCAGTGAACCCAAAGCCTCCTGAGTCTATACTGTAGCCTATAGTGTTCCCGCCAGCCAGTAGCATTAATCAAACAGGTGCTGGAATGGTGATATTTCAGCAAAGTCTAAGATCCAGAACAATGTACTTTTCTATTCATTGCAGGTTAGAAGTTGTACTTTTACCCCCTCAAATGCAGCTTCAGCAGGGTAAGATAAATCTTGTGCATTGTGTCACTTCTCTGGTAGAGTGTCCGTCAAAGGTTTTCCTCCATGGAGATGTTATGACTTTGTTTGAGACCAAACCAGACCAAGTTACAGGTCAGATCTGTGGAGAGGCAATCCCACTCACAGTCAGAATGCCTGTTTTTCGATGTATATTTGAGCTATAAAACCACTTGTAATTAAATAAATGTATGACAGAGCTGTTTAATGTCATACTGTGGAACATTCCAGGCAGAGCAATGACATGTCCATAGAAACAAAGAGGTGACGGACCCCCAACCACAAAACTGAGAGGAAAACCTGTGAAAGCCACATGTGCAATGTCTCACACCACTGAATCACTGACATACACTGAAATCAGAACATTTATATGAGACACTAACATTGCATGTTTGTAATTAAACAAAGTATGTAGTGTAATTAGCATGTCAATGTAACTGCTGGGCTAAACTAACAAGGATCTTGAATAAAGAAGGAATCTCACACAGGTTGATCTTCTTGCTGAATGGCTGGGTCACAGATACTGAGCTGGTGCTGGGTAACGTCTGGAAACCTGAGATTTATAAAGCACAGCTGTGAACAAGGATCTGTGCATACATGAACATACAGTTATAGCCTGTGGCGGGACCGCAGGGCTTAAATCTCAGTGTTGTAGAGCAGCATGATATTATATATGGTAAGTATGATTGGAACTGTATTTCAAAATATAAAAAATGCAATATTCACTAGATGTTTGTGAATGCTGTGTCTTAATAATAATGTAATAGTGGAACTACTACAATACTTTTTGATATTATAATTACTGCCCCTAGGCTGCACTAGAGCTGTAAGAGGAAGATCACATTATTGAGGATTACGCTTCCTTAGGAGAGAGGGTGTAAACATATCATGAACTATGACTGAATTATTTTCTAATTAAAAGCAGATAACAGTTTATTTAAAAAAGAGTTGCTCTACAAACTGCATCCTTTTGAGTGACAGAGGGTTGGCTTTGACCCTCTCAATGTGACAGACACACGCTGGTCTTTGACCATTTGATTCAAATGTGATTACATTACATCAGTACAAAAATAGCTCATCAGGCACAAAGGTATTTTCAGACTAACACAAAACAACATCAAAGCTCAGTGTTGTGACTTTGTTTCTGGCTCATGCTAGTCTAAGCAATGTCTCTCATGGACCAAATAAGACAACACAACTTATAATTGCAGCTTGTAATATGAATATGATCTGTGAATGCTCTTTTACCAAAGACCTCTTTGGAGCCCATCTCCCCACAGCAGGTGGAGACTCGTTGCACCCACATGTGGGGTGACAGTGGCTTGTACCAAGTTCTAAATGTGTCCTAGTCCTGCCTAGTTTGAATGTGTGTGAATGACTGGTGCTGGTTGGAGGGGCAGATTGTGCAGATTCTTGCAGTGTTGTTGTGTGCACATTAAGACCAGGGGAGAGACAGACAGACAGAAGTGTGACCATCTAAGACCAAATGCATAATGCTCACAAATACAAGTCAAATACAAGCATATATGGACCATCTATTCTTTATAATTATATCCTGGCATATTCTTTGGAACATTTATTATACATTTATTCACCTAGATTTTTAATACTTCACACCAAACGTCAACATTCACATAAAAATAAAATGCGGTGCTTCTTGTATTTAGCTCTGTTATGTGTTTGGAAATGTTCTCCAGCAGTAATTGCATCTGTTATCCACATCTGTGCTTCCCTTTTACTTCTGATTAAGTAATGATCCGTGAACAGCAGCTCACATGTTCAGTTTAGTTAGGGTGTCCAGATTGGGGTTATCAAAAAGAAGGACACTGGATACGAGGAGAAAAAATTAGCAATGTTTGCACTTTGTAACTTACAAATATACGATATTATGTGTATCGGGGGTCTGAGGTCCGCACAAAGGGAATTTTGAACAATTTACTGCAAAATGCAATTTACTGTTCATTGCATTTTAGATTTTAACTTCTACTAAGCCATAGTTTAATAATATAAGCTAATGTAGCATATATTTAATTTTTTATGGGTTATTTTCCTGACAGTGTCTATGTTCTGTTCTTGCTCTTATATAGCCCTGCTCCTGTCATTTCTCACAGACAGAAGGTTTCAGAGCAGGACGAACACTACCGACATGAATTAATTAATTAGCCTTTGTCAAGATGTTTTAACTCAAGTTTTATCCTGTATTATTCTGTATTTATCAAAAGATACTGCTGCTGAGGGTGAAACTCATGTGTAGTGTCCATGCACTGCGGTTACATGCTACAAACTTTTCTAACTGGAATTTATGAACTTATCTCTGCTAATATAAGGTAAATTTTCATCAAATAAAAAGTAGTGTAGAGTTTGAGACATGAAGAACTCTCCACAGTAGCTAATATGCCTTTGTAAAATGTTTAATAATTGTAGGCGCATTTTCTGATACAAGGAGTGGTCTGTCCCCTCGGTGTGAGAGTGCGAAGGGGGAAGAGGAGCAACGTCGACCGGTTATTGTCGCCAAAACTATGTGTCACACTCAAAGCAGTCAATTTTATAGAGTTAAAATCCCATATATTTTTGGGATGATTTTGAAATGACTCCTTAATGTTTTTGAGGTCTCAAAAGGAAAAAAGAGGATGTCTGGTCACCCTAGTTTAGTACATATTGGATTGCATTGGATTCTGTCCCTCTTTCTCAGGGCGGAGAAGGTGCTGCTCTGATGGGGTTTGTTCCCTGGTTTTCTTTGTGTTACTTTGTGCGTCTAATCAGGCTCTGATCATGTGGACTGTTTAAAGTCATTGTTAAAGTGTGTGTGGATGGAAAAACAGAGCTGTAGCATTCCATTAAATGTGTACATTCAAAACTGTAAATCAGGCACTGTAAAGGACCAAAATAAAGCCTCACAATAGCCTAAAATATTACTTTTTTCTGGTTTTAATTTAACATTTAATCTTGCTATGAATGTATAATTGTTTTATTAAAATCCTCCTTGTGAAATGAGAGAGCTCTTATTGGCTAAGAGCGGGAAGAGTCTGTGGACCATAACTCCCCCTGATGGGCTCCAGCCTAGGCCTTGCATGTGCTCTCTACCTGTCAGGGACCTCCAGAGCCTTTGTGACCAATTTCTTACACAGGAATTATAATTGCTACTAAAAAAAACAAAAAAACAAAACACAGATGTTAATACATGTATAATTAAGTTAAAACTTTTTTTTTGGCTAAACGTAAGTAGAAGGTGCATGAACCCCATCTGCTGTCACATTGCAAAGTTAAAAACTGCCATCTGTTTTATGCAATAAGACACACTTTATCCACCAATAGCAAGATAAAAAAAAAAACAGCCAGTGCTTTAACTAATTTAAATCTACAGAGATGTGAAATATTCAGAATTAGAACTTGTTCTGGACTCACTTTTACCTTTGTGCTGATATAATCTCTGTACATGTTCAGCATGGAAGTGTCTTTCTTGGAACTATGCATATTACAGCCATATTATAAAACCATTAAGAGCTACGTGAGTGTAAGTTAAATGTACTGAATGTTTGTCTGACTATATAGGTAATAGCAAATGTCCTCACAATTGCTTTAAAAAATGGGTTTTCTTGTTACCACTATTGTTTCATTACTACTAATGGTACAGAATCAGAATGATTTATTGAGAATTAAATGCTGAGAAATGAAAAGAGGAGACTTGGTTCTTTTGTCCAGTACATTTACAGAGGATAAGAAAGGTTTATGGGAAACATCAATCTTGAAAAAGTTTGAAAGTTTGTGTGAAAGCTTGTTGTGTTGACCCAAAACTCAAGGGCAGAAAAGAGTGTAGAAGTCCATAGACCCTCCTGCTGAGTGTGGGCCACTCCTGAGTCCACTGAAAAGCTTTATATGGTCTAAAATACAACACCACAGTTTGGGTTACACAGAACATTTAAGTCACATACGTATATGGAATATTTAATGGAACATTGTAAATGATCTACCTTCAGGGCACTCAAATCTTTTAACATCAAGGGGGTTAAGTGTCTTGCTCAAGAACACAATGGCAATTGTGGGGATTGAAATGGCAACCTTTGGGGGAGTGAAGTGGATCTGACTCCTCTAACAACGACCATATGATAATGTTGGGGCAGTGTTGATACTAAAATTTCAGATTTGATTTTGACACGTAACCTGCTTAAGGGAAGAGGGGGAGGAGGAGGAG
>KN492517.1:2689-16476 GCA_000787155.1 Scartelaos histophorus
ATAATGATAAAAGTAAAAGTAAAAGTAAAATTAAATTTAAAAAAAGGAGGAAAAAAGGGTTATTCAGTCAATTTCTATAATCTTTACACAAAGTTACATAATGAGAGTAAAAAAGCTGGACAGGGAAGCAATGTAACCTCACAGTGACCCACATTTAGGTGCTATTAAAACATATGGTAGTCGCAGATGTAGACGCAGTAATGACAGCTTCATAATTAAGTCAGATCATTTAGTTCATAATTATTCGTAAAATAGATTATAATCTCTGGAAACCTCATAATTAGACACATTTGCAATATCTCTGAGCTATTTGGATTTGCCATTTCAAAGCCGCAAGTCACAGCTCTGTTCTCTCAGTTAGTCTATCAGCGAGTCGCGCACTGACAGCCTCCGACTCTCGCGTCTTCTCGTCAACTTCTCCTCCTATGATCACACGGATCCACCACTCCACCACCAGGGAGGCACTCGTGGTTTAGATTTGTCACCGCTCGTAGAATTGGTTCATGCAGTTGGGGACGTATGTGGCTCAGAAGGCAGGGCAATTACATCAAGAGCTCCTCCTGTCCGTATGTCACAAAGTCCTCAAGCGAAACATGCTATAGAAGATGCGAGAAGGGCAGGCTGGTGTTTTGCATTTTGATTTGGGTAAGGTTCCCTGGGTATTAACATGGGAGGATCATGTATGCACGGTGCAAATGATTTACTAATTTCCATGAAGATTTGCACTTCTAGTTACTGTCTCCGCTGACGGTATTTAGACTTGCATGGCTTAAGGAGAAATCACTTCTCCGTCCACAAGCTGGGACTAATTAACAAAAGCAGCCCAGAACCAAGCCTCTATCTCACTGTTGGTTTTGCCAGTTTATAATTATTAGCCGCGGGACATGATTAAAACCGACTTTAAGAATGATTTAAAAGACTGAATTGGACAAGGTGACTGAAATTGTGTGTTTATTTAAAGGTCCTAGATTTTTGCAAAATTTTCTCCTGCAAGCTTTGAACCGTGTGGTTATCTCCTCACAAACATACCTGGAGTTGTTTGGTTGCATTCACACATACTGGAGGAAGCCTTTATTATTCGTTTTTCTACACGACCAAAGCTCAAACTGCTCTGTTCCACCTTGTGATGTCATGAAGCAGTAGTTTTCAAGTTAACAGCTAACTTTTAACTTTAGTTCAGTAAATACGGGGCTGAATTATCCAAATGATACTAGTGATGATGCATGGAGTTTAAAAACACAGTGGACTTCCTGTATTAACACAGATGGCCACAGATGACCAAACTAACAGTGTTACAACATTACATTACATTATATTATACATTGCACTTTTAACTTGTAAATATTTATTGAATTTTATATTTCTATATTGTATAGTTGTTTTGTCTTTGTGTTGTCTCCCCTTCCCAGGACTACAGATGGAAATTAGCTCTGAGCTACAATCTGGTACAAACATCTCTGCCATTGTGCTTAATGTAATTGTACACTGTTCTAATAAACCAATAAAATAAATAAAATAAAATAAATTACCACATGACATCACAAGGTGCAACAGAGTGTTTTCCGTTTGAGCCTAAAAATGCAGGATTTGTGTGTAAAACATGTGGGAATGAAACAAAACACAACTCCTGGTGTGTTTGTGTAGAGGCAACATGGCACAGATTTGTCTCCACAGAGATGTTAATACTTTGCTTGGAAAATTCCACTCTATGTCACCAAATATATCTTTATACTTTATGTTTTTTTAGTGCTCAAAAATGCATGCATTATTACCCTGAGTTAGGTTACCTCCCTATAGATAAGACCTATAAGGTGGTTTGGTGTAATGTGCTTGTCTCTAAATTTTAATGCTAGACTATTAAACATATTGGCAAAGCATTAAATCTGTAGAGACAAGCAGACAGTTTCTTAGTGCCGCTTTAAAAGAGCGTTCATTCTCCATATACATCCTACATACAGCATAGCATGGAAACAGATTATCAGTCAATTATATTCACGGTTAGATCTTTTCATTTTTGATAAACGAATGTGCATAAAAAGTAGGTTATGCAGTGATTGGAGGAATAATTATTAGGTACAACAGTTCCAGTGCTTCTAAATGCAAATAAGTAAATAACTCACGTGGAATATTAATGGAAAATGATGTGACACGAGGAGGTGTGCAGTTCTTTGAAGGTGTCTGATGAAACAGGTATCGCTCATAGGTGATGTCCTGTTAGGAGCAGCCCTGCGGTGAGAACACATTACTATAGATCAGAATAGAAGGGATAGACAGGTTGTAGGAATTGTATGTCGGTGGAGTCTGAGAATTGTAAAACCATACGGGACCAAACAAGTGCGTGTGATACCTCCCATAACTCTCAGCTCCAGTTAAAGCTCATTGAGGATGCAGTTACAGGAGTGAACTTGGAGCCAGGTCCATATTAGGAATAGGAATTTATTTATGCGATAAAAAAGGAAGAAAGACACCAGGGCAGAGTGGGTTAATAGGAACAAAATAATGAGGCTCGGTGCAGCGGTTACAGAGACAGCGTGCCAATTTTCCAATGTAAATCAACTGGAAAGAGAGTTGGAGCGCAGTGCGTAGCAGGTTAGCTATGTCCAGTTATACATACAGTCTAGGAAATGTCTAAAGTGGAAGAAGTTTCAAAATCGTGTACGGCAAATATCATTAACGTCAATCAATAAATGGCAATGAAAATGTTTTCTGATTCTGATTTAGATTCTGATGCATTTACTATAAAAGATCCAGAGCCATGACCCCTCTGCACATCGTGGTATCATTCTCCATTCAACTCTAACCTCTACTGACAAAAGCACTGAGCTCGCACTGCAATGAGGAGTCCTTGATACAAAATGGGCAATCTCTGAATCGACTGCGTTTGTTCAACTTTTTCTTGCATTCTGAAAATCTTCTGTCTAAATGATGTGTCTAATAATATGGCCAGTGTGGTATATGAAGTACAAGAATATCATTATGCAGTATTTTAGCTATTAGCCACGTTGGGGAATACATAGCCGAGCCGAACAGTATTGACTTGCAAGATCTTTGGCACGGCCAGTCGACACCTCTCCTCTCTCGCCCACAGGATCTCAGGGCAAATCAAGTTTATTACTGCTGCTAATTACAATTACTGTCTCAAAGGGTTGCATATGATATAATAAATGAATATGAAAAATGCAAATGGCAGCCTGGACCTCAGAACCTCGGTAAAGACGAGTGGACCCCCCAACAAGCTTGTATAATTAATGGTTAGTGAGAAAACCTTGAGAGGAGACCTAAGTGAATAATTTCTGCTCCCAGGAAGTAGTATTACATCTAATAAGAATCCTTGTATATGTAATAATTAGTGATTTAGCTTCATCTAGTGGTGAAATTATAATTAAAGCGTATACACTCTGGCTGCTGCAATCTATAGTTCACAAGGCACCAAATGGACTCTGCGTTTTTCTTGTTCGCAGCCAGAGTGCAGCACATTTTTACTGTCTGCTGGCAAGAAATGCCTCATAAGGTCAAATCAGAGCTGACATTTTTGAGTACTTCAGTTCCGCAATGTATTAAAGAGAAATAGATAAGAGAAGTTGATATTTTCTATTAAAACTTCTAAATCAAATACTGTTATAATTATTCTAATAGCACGTTCCAGCAGTATCAAAATGTTGGCAATTTTTTACAATTATTTCTTTGTACAGTTGCTCAGTTGATGGAAGGTTTGTCCACTGATCCGAAGGTTTAAAGGGACAGTCCAGAATTTTGGACATAGTTCCTCATTTCCTAGTGAGCCAGAGTGTTGTAGACGTGTGGAGACATTTTTAGAAATAGTGCTGGTGCTAGGCTAGTGCATGTCAATGGCCACAGTTAGCCTGAAACTAACACAGTCTTACCCACTCGACAAAGCACCCAAGACAAAACAATTATCACGCCAGACTATCGATTGAAATGTCTGCGTTGATGGAATAATACTTGAAACAAAACTAACCTTGCATCATGAAGCGCATGTTGAGGGACTATTTTCTCAGCAGCAGCGGTCGTATCAGTCCGCTGTTGCCAAGCTTTCTATCAGGAAGTACAACACGCTGCTGCTGCTGCTCAGACATACTGTAAATCCTTCAAATGCAGGGTTGGTTTTATTTCTAAAATGATTCTATCGGCACAGACATTTCCATTGATAGTCTGGCGTTATAATTGTTTTGCCTCGCGTGCAGTGTGGAGTGGGTAAGACTGTTGTAGTGGCAGGCTAACTACAACCATTAGCATGCACTAGCCTAGCACCAGTGACTTCTGCAAATACAAAGACTGGATGAAATATTTCTAAAGAATGTCTCCACACGTCTACAACACTCTGGCTCACTAGGAAATGAGGAACTATGTCCAAAATTCTGGACCGTCCCTTTAAACCTTCAGATCAGTGGACAAACCTTCCACCAAGTGAGCAACTGTACAAAGAAATAGTTGTAAGAAATGGCCAACATTTTGATACTGCTGGAACATGCTATTAGAATAATTATTATTGATTTAGAAGGTTTAATAGAAAATATCAACTTCATTTCTCTTTAATACATTGTGGAATTGAAGTACTCAAAAATGCAAAAACGCAATAGCCTAGCACCAGTGACTTTTGCAAATACAAGGACTGGAATATTTTAAAAAGTGTCTCCACAAGTCTACTCCACTCACTAGTAAATGAGGTCATATGATCAAAATTCTGATCTGTCCCTTTGAGGTTTGAATCCAGCTCTCATCGTAAACACCAATGGCTGAGCACTCTGTTCCACTGACCCACAGGTTGGTGGGGCGATTCCAGCTCCCATTGTCACTGTGTCCTTGGGCAAGACACTCATGCCACCCACCTCGCCCCCAGTGTCTGTGTATACTGCGTGTGAAGGGATGCGTGGTTCATCGATGTGAAACGCTTTGAGTGCCTCGAAGGTGGAAAAACATAAAGAATAAAAACGTAGAAATATAAAGAAAACAAAATAAAGAAAAAAAATGTGTAATATATTCACCAATTCTAAAATATTCCATGTAGGAAATTGATCATCTGGGACCATCTTTAGCATCTGTGCGTGAGTAAAACTTCACATCTGGACACTCCCCTCACTGAAAAAACAGTTTTAACTCATGAACAGATGTTATACAAACACCCCACACTGACACACTCTGGTAATGAACTATACCAACACATGGTCAGAACGATGCAGTACACACTTCATATATCCGACACCAACCTGTCTCTGAGGACGTGTTACTGCTTTGCTGGAATGTCCCACAATATGGCATTACATGTATTTGATCTTGCATTTATACCATTTTAAATTGGATAAATTGAAGCCATAGACAGTTTATTTAAGTGAACATAAACCGGGAGCGAACATGATCCTGGCGTTTTTATCTCTGCAAATAAATTCTCAGTCCTAATACGGAAATCAGCTCCAAATTCACTCCTATAACTGCTAGCCTTGTGAGCTTCATTTGACTGGATGATGAATGCTATAGGTGACTTCTTCTAGTCCACGTCTTCTCTACAGTCTGTGCTTAAAGTCGATACTGTGGAACATTCCCGTTGACGCAGCGAAGCAATAACGCGTCTCCATAAAGACGTCACATCACACATATTGACACTGTAGCCTCCACCACAGCAGCTTTGATCCACGGCTGCGGTTTTAACATTAACTCTATTGGTTTTTCCTCTGCCGTGCCTTATTCCTGCGAGCTCTGTGATGCATACTGTGGTTTGACACTTTTCTCCCCAGAATCGGTTATTCACTTCAGCAGTTTGGGGTAGAGCTGAGGTCAAGGCACCTGTCTCCGGTCGAACTCTTTGAACAGCTTCAACATACGACTCACTTGTCATCTTTATCTGACAAGTGCAAACTTAAGTGCTCATAATGTCTACAGTTTCCCCCGGCAATTTACGATTTGTTTATTCTCAGTAAAATATCAACCCCAGTGTTTTTGAGACAGCGTAATCGCGTTGCAGAATACACATTTGTTATCACTGTCTAACAGGTGCAAACTTAAGTAGTTATAATGTGGCTGATTTGTATATAATTGTAATTAAAAATGCATTTGTTTCAGTTTTGGAGACATGAAAGCAAACATTAAGTTGAGTTTTCAAGCTTTGTCCTTTCCTCAGTTTGCCAAGAAGTTTATTCAGCCTCTTCACGGGTATTAAAAAAACAAACATAAATTGATTTTGGCATTTTTTTATCTTTTTTTTTGGAGAGGACTGGTGCGTTATGAGGGTAGGGTAAGGTTAAATATGTATTAAAATGAGGTGCTGTCTTCAGTGTGGTTTGTTCTTCACTTTAAAAACAGAAAGGGGTCAGACTTGGCTGGCAGCTTGTCCACATTTGGCACAAACTGAGCAGAGGTTAGGAGATAATTTACCCTTGGTGTCCCCTGCAAAAGAACAACTCTGATGGGGTAAAGTTGGGACATCCACACGACTTTAGAGCGTTATTCCCTGTACTCCACAAGGTCACAGAGGGGCCCGACGCGCTCCCATTCCCATCTATGGAATGACTCACTTACTTCAGATGGGTATATCACTGTCAACTTGGCACTCTGTCTCCGGCTGGACCTTGGGCACCTGCGTCAGCGCGCAAACCCCTCTGAATTAGTGCGCCCACTCTCGCTTGGCGCGTTTTAGAGGCGGTTACGCAATAAGGAGAGACGGTGAGTTTAGGAAAAAAAAAAAAGAAAAAGACCCTATCCTGAAGCTGAAGATGCAGTGGTCTTTTAAACGCGCTTCACCAAAAACATCTCCTCTCTCTGCGTCCGCGGGATCCGGGCTGTGACACGTTGGTAAAAGCAGCCCCGAGGCGCTATAATGTTTTTGCCCCTCCTGACCAGCGCCAATCTGAGGTGGGTAAGAGGGAGGAGGGGGCGGGAAGGTTAGTTTGAGGAGGGCAGAGCAGTGAGGAGAGGACGCCGATTCCCTGATTATTTCACCGCTGGAAGAAGAGAAGAGAAAAAAGAAAACATCCAAAGACACGGCGGACGGGTAGCACACGCGTCAGAAGCTCATTAACGAGTGGAGACTGAAGACAGCGCTGATTTCTTGCGGGTGAGCTCCTAATTTTTGTGATTGCGTTACGTGTGTGACAGTGTCGTAGATGGAAGATGCTTCTAAATGTGCCCGGGTGCAATATTTCATTCACATGCAACAACTGCCGCGCGTGGAGATACCGCAGTATAATTGATGGTTTAACAGGTTTCCCCTCAAGTGGTGACCAGAGGTTGCGGCTGCGTATGGCATGAAATGTTGCCCTGGAAAAAGCAGCTCACACATTGAGTATTGTTTTCTGGTTGTAAGAAACAAATTTGTTGTAGAAGAGTGCGTGTGAGGTATAGGAGCGTTGTTATATGGCTTTTTCCTGTCAATAATGACTGGACTTGTGGAGGACTGTTCTCGACGAATGGCTACAATGCGACACTAAAGCTGTGTGGCGACATTTGTAAGTTTGGGTTAATAGGCAGTTCATCAGGAGGAGAGTGTTGTGGTGATTGAAAGCGGGCTCTGGAAGTGTCATGGTCTGACCCTGCGTGTTGGAAACGCTGTCAGGAGCAAGCTACCGCAACCAGTGACAAGACTGTTGAGCCGCGGCTAACTTAACCTTGGAATAAACACCATGGACAGCGACGGTTCTGTCGGGTGTCTGTTCCCCCTCGTAGCGCACGATCCCACTGATGTGGCACGGATAGCGACATACGCGTTTAGCTTAGCTTATATCTTCACGTGTAAGTTCAATTGCACCAATTTAGAAGGCATCACGTCTCAAATAAAGCAAGAACATGCCAGTTCATGCGTAATGCGTAATGGCCAAGTGGATTAAAGAAAAGACACAAGTTAAATAAAGTTACATTTTGCAAATAGTTTATTTTCTGTGCTTGCCTTTGCCTAAGCCCACTGCCCCTCCTCTTAATGCACCTCTCTCGGTTACTATACACTGTATGTCACATGCTCACATGCAGCAATGACGAATACTAATGTTCTGAGTAATGCAGGTCTTAATCAAAAAGAGCAGTGAAATGTCTGTGAATGTACAGATACTTTGATTAGGTGGACATCATGTGAATTTGAGCCAGGGCTGAAATGTTCACTTCTGACACATCTCTGCTTTAATTACCCCCAAATGTGTAGATCAGATTATGCAATATGGGACAAACATAATGCACTGCACACGTGAGGACTTGGAACAGGGCAAAGGTTGTGACACTGATGGTTCGATGTCATATGCAGTTTGGACTTTTCTGTTGTACTATAATCTTTGCTTCACATCTTTCCACATGCAGCCTGATGAAGTCAGAGGCCTTGCCCTGCACTTCATTAGACTCCCCATCGTCCCCATCAAAGATCCAAGGCAGTCATTTAGCCCTAAGCCAGCTCTCTCCTCCTGGCTTCATCCTTTGGCTGCAGATGCCAGTTTTAAAACTCACCCCAGCTTGGCATTGGAAATTCATACATTTTTTTACTTCACCTTCCTCATTCTCTGCAGGGTACAGCCATGTACAATTCAATTCCCCAGTCTTCACCCTCTGCTTCTTCGTCTCCTATTGGGCTCATAATGTGAACCCTCCCTGACACGCTGGTGTAGCCACAACAAGTTCTTTTCCCCACCAATTTCTTCATCTGCTCAGACAGACGGTTGCTTCCTTTTACAATGAATGCCTAGTCGGTAGGAGGGTGGCAAACTCTGAATTTATTGTCCGGCCAAAAAATGTGTCTGGAAGAGCAGATTTTGTTGAGTGAGAAGGTGTTATCGCTCCCCGACTTGCAGATGGATGTGCCTCGTGCTTGTGTACTGGCTGCATCTGAAGTGGCATGATTAGAGGAGCTGCTGGTAATTGCCTTTTTGGGGGGTTGGTTTTTTCACTTGGAGCTGAACAGAAAGGAAGGGGGGAAAAAGGCAAATTGTGACAGGCATTTGCATTCCTATATTGTTCCTTGAGGCAGGCTAAGACATGATGCAGCGAAATGCCAAAATATCTCAAGTGATTACAAATAAATGAGGGCGATGTCTCCCAGAGTGTGGAGGGAGGCACTGATTTTGTTGGTTTTTTTAAGAGGAAGCAAATATTCGTATTCATAAATTAACATGAATGCTTACGCCATGTTTGAAACGATGACTCAAATATGCTAAATAACAGGATTACCCTCTGCTGGCGTTTCATGTTTTGCAGCTTTAAATAAAGAGCCCCCACTGTCCTCCAGATAATGGGGAGGTTTGTTGTGGATAAGTCAATGTTTACTGGAGGTCTAGGGGGCACTCCTCTCACTCCTGTTAAAATGATGACAGTGAATGTGGTTGACAGTATATACAGCCAGTATCAAGCAGCATCATGTCAGTCAGGACCTCCAGCAGCACGGGTTAATTAACAGCGCTACTCTCCAGGGCAAATATTATACAGAGAACCTGACAATCACAAAGGCTAGTTAAGCTCAGATGACCTATAAACTATGCAATTTATGTAGGATTAAAACGCTATAGACAATTCCTAAAAATGGTTAATTGTGCTGCTCACATCCAGTGCTGCTAACTTAAAGGTGCACTGTGTAACTTCTCATGGGAAAGTCTACGCCACGTGCTACTCCTCATGTACATGTACTTAATTGTTCAGCCTGGAATGTTTCATAGTAAAGCATCAAACGTATCTATCTCCATGGAGGCAAGCAGGCCAAGATACAGGTCAGTTCAGTGGAGTGGTGGGCTCTTTCACTCACAAGTGCATGTTCCTAAAAGTATTTCTGAACAATAAAATCACTTATAATGAAGCAAAGGCTGAACAGACATTTAATGCCATAGTGTGGAACCTACCAAGCAAAGCAATAGCATCTCCCAAAAGGAAAAAAAAAAAGAAAGAAAAACCACTAGAAAAGTTAGACAATGCAAAAAAGGCTCCAGAATCTACTACCGTATTTTTCGGGCTATAAAGTGCACCGGATTATAAGGCGCAGTATCAAATAATACGTCAGCTGCTGTCATTGTCCACACATAAGGAGCATCGGATTATAAGGCACAATAAGAGAACGAGTTATAACCCGTGCGCAGACGTGCACGGGTGCACACGAGTTATTAAAAATGATGGAACGTCTTAACGTTATTAAACGTGAGGGAACGCGATTTATATCTAAAGCGTGGGAGCACGTTAGAACACGTTCCCTCACTTTCCATGGTGTGGAACTGGGAATGACATGTGCAATACAAACTTGCGTGAATCATGCAGAAGGAAGGAGCACATCCGTCACAGATGTGTTCAGGCACTTTGCTGCATCCAGCGGTACCTGTGGAGGAGACCTGGGGTATTAAGTTGGCTGAGGATGAAATCTATACGTAGTTGTTCCTGGGTCAGAAAAACTACGATGGCGAAACCCATTCTCTCTCAGGACTCTCTTGAGGTGTCTCAGACTTATAATAAAGCCATGTTGGGATGCAAGTGCATCATGGATTTCTGTGTATCTGAGTCCAATATTAAAATATAATAAAATAGCGTCTAGTATTTCCGGAGCTACTACGGTGATCTACAGCCTGTGTGTACGTGTGTGTAACAACGAGATCAACCAAAACAAGAATACTGTGGATTCTAATTAGTCAGGGAACTACACTTAATGCAGGCACCAGTTATAACTCGTGCGCACGACTCGCCCACTAATACGTTATTAGCCGTTACAACATAAAGTTACAACATAAAATCGGTTGGAGGTTAAACACAACCAAAGGTCATACATAAGGCTACTGGATTATAAGGCACACTGATGATTTTGGAGAAAATGTAATGATTTTAGATGCGCCTTATAGTCTGAAAAATACGGTACTATATTCTCTTGGAAATGTTTATTGCTATGCCAATAATGGGGAAAGTTACAGGTCCGATCTATGGAGAGGCGCCCTCCACTCCCAATAAAAGTACTTGTCTTTCATCTTTTTTGCCTTGAAACCAGCTCTTAATTGAACAGTTGCTAGACAGATGGATTTCATGTCATACTGTGGAAATAATCCTGTCTTAATAATAACATCTCCATGGAGACTTCCCCACCAGCAGCAGAAGAGTTACATAATGCACCTTTAACTGAACACATCTTTGATCATCTTTGAGACAATTTAAACAGAGAGGAAAGTGTATTATAAGCATTGACCACAGACGGTAAACCTAAACCCACTGAGCTATAAGCGCTATGTTTCTGTCTGCACAGTCTCATCTTGCATATTTGATAAGATTTTTGTAAAAGTGGTCGGGAAAGCTACAAAATGCATTCTGCTATCCAAGCACCCTTTCTGTTGGTGCACAGAGACACATTTAACGCTTTCGGTTTTTAACAGATAAACAGAAAATTCTCCGGATGACGCAAGGAAACTTAAATATTTTATAGCTGTTTATGCATCTGAGGCAATATTTCTCAACACAACACGGCATAGCAGGAATTCTCCATCTTTCATCTTGTCTGGGCGAGCTGTGATCATTTCAGTAGAGCAGAGAAGTAAGATTAATCACCGGCCTGTCATTCACATAGGAATTCTGTTACCTCCAGACACCCACTGATAGATGATAATTTCACTTTTGTCGCCAAGCCCTGTTCTATGCAAACCTGCCATGCATCCAATTTGTAAAAGTGAAAATCTCCATAAACAAATGACTCATATTAGACTATTTTGGCAGAGATAGCAAATATCCTGACAGCAACCATCTCAAGTGCAAAGTACATCTTAGTAATTTAAAACCGCCTGCCAAAAAGAAAGGAAAGGGAATGGATCAGATGTATTTGAGTATTGTTAGATGAGGAGAGAGCTCTGGCTACAGTCTAACCTAGTTAACAGTCTCCAACGCTTCGTTATTGGCTAAGAACAGATGTTTGTTGTTAAGCTACTGTTAAATCGCCGGATTTGTGTCGTAAAACCATGAAAATTAGCGCCAGATTGTAGCCATTTCCTCTCCAAATGCATTCATGAACATTCATCCTCTAACAATACCTATACAGTATCCTATTGTGGCCCTATTGTCTTGCCATAGTCTCTCCAGTGGTGAAAGCTGCGCACATAAATCTCTTCTCAGTATTTTGTCCTGGCCATAAATAACTCATGGAGCATTTAATGGCCCCTCATATATTTCACTTCCAAAACAAAACACTCGTGACACCGTTTTTTGAGGCCGATCTGTAATCACGAATGGAAATATAAGCTATCTTTGAAATCACACGCTTCCTCTTATGTGACCTTTCAGTTAGTCGACGCTTAAAATCTCCAAATGTCAGTCTCTTTAAGGTACTGTGGTTTCATATCAGGAGTTGATTTACTGGAATAGGCGGACCGTCTTTAGCTGCTGGGAAAACGCCTAAAATGTCAAGTGCTGTATTACACATATCCACATCCAGTCCCCATGTTGTGACTGTTACATGCCAGATTGGAGCTAATTCTGTAACCATGCTCCAGAAATGTTTAAAGAGTTCAACTTTTGATTGGACTCGGCGTGAGGAGTTGGAAATACTTATTGGAAGCAGATAAAACGAAAGGTCAAATTTTATACTAGGTCTAGACTGCTTGGCTGTGCTGAACTTTTCCTCGGCAAAGGAGTGAAGTTCGAGTTTTTACAGTAGTTTCATACAGTCTATAGGTGAAATATGTGCATAATTTCACTGTATCAATGTTGAATGAAGATTATTAATGTTTTATACGTTTTTACTGAATATATTTAAAGGCGAATTAAGATTTTTTCTGGTAGTGAGATAGCTTTACATGGACTTATACGTATCTTGCATGTGTAGATTTGTTTTTATGGTTAAACATGCTAAAAAATGCATTCAAAAAGAGGCGCTTTCTTAGTCTGAGTGGGTTCACTTCACCACAGTTCACACGCTTGTCTCAAAGGAGATTCGTGTTTAATGCCAGAATGTGGAACAAGTGACAAATCTATGGAGACAAGCCCATGTGGTGGAAACTCATCAAGAAAAGCTGCATATTTTTACATTTCAGAGGAGATAACCCCATATATAAGTCTATTTCTAACTGATATTTGCACTATTTAGCAAACCCTCTATGGACTTTAAATCTCTAACAAGAACTGTTATTTTGTTTGGCCCAACCAGCCACCTTAAAAAATAAGTATAAAGTTTTATTTGAGCACTTTTGCGTGAAGAGGGCACCACTCAAAATGTGACTACACTTCTCACTTATACAGTCTGTAGTAAAACAAGGCTGCGGTTGAGTTAGATTAGATTATCTCGGGAAAATAATACAAATCCTCTCAAGATTTCAAGCTTTGGTTTCTCAAATAATCAATATCGACATTAAGCATGAAAAATCTCTAGTGCAGGCGTATTATATAGAAGATATGATTTTGTATGGGCAATGTTGTAAAGTTTTTTAGTTTTTTAGTGTGTTTGATTTCCAGGGAAGCAGAGACACAGAGTTTGCATGTCCCAGCCTTGTTTCCAAACCCAAAGACATTCTGCGTGACTGAATCTGGCAACAAGTTCCCTCAGTCTTTCAGTATGATCCTTCACACCAGATTGCTCAACAAAACATCAACACGAAACTTCCCTAGATCACAGAGCCGCGACTGTCTTCCTCCTCCCAAAGCCCATCGAGCATATTTTATCGAGACAGAGAAGAACTAGGGCACTTGCGTTTGTGGATGTTTGAATATAGAACTCTACCTTTGAGACTTGAGACAAAAGATACTAGGTGTACGGATGGAGTGGCAACAAAACACTGTTGTTTTAGATGAGCAGCCCCGCAGGAACGAACAGTGAACGCAGACTTCCTGTTATTGTTTGAGGAATTCCTGCT
>JACN01071888.1:0-29116 GCA_000787155.1 Scartelaos histophorus
TACAAACAAATCAAAAACATAAATAATTATCGAAAAAATTAACATTAAAATGTATGTCTATTTCAATGGTTCAATGGTTTCAGTTTTCATGGGTTTAATATTCGAAGGGTTCATTCAAGTTACAAAATTGCAAAAATATAAAATATATTTTAATTAATTTATTTCGTATAAAATAAATTAGGCACTACCACTCCCCGTGAGGATCAAAGTTCAAATATACGCTTTTCAAAATGGCGGCAGAACCAACACGAGAGTGGAGCGATGAGCAGCTCAAAAGTGATGATTTGCCCAAAAAAGACATCATAAAGTTTCTCCAGGAAAATGCTGCTCAGTCGGT
The DNA here is from genome assembly GCA_000787155.1 of Scartelaos histophorus. Classification (NCBI taxonomy): domain Eukaryota; kingdom Metazoa; phylum Chordata; class Actinopteri; order Gobiiformes; family Gobiidae; genus Scartelaos; species Scartelaos histophorus. The sequence continues at coordinate 338 of JACN01071888.1, forward strand.
ATGTTTTAGAGCAGGGTTTGGGCTTGGAGTTAGAAAAAATCGACGCGTGGATTGGTGTTAATTTCCCCGTAAAGCTGCAAAATGTTGGGTCTATATGATGCAGTGCGAAAGTGGGTTTACCATAGACTGTATAGACCCATATGGATGAATGAATGAACAATCTCTTCATTCTGTAATAAATCAGCGGAAACTAATTGCTTGCGAAGTGCTCTTTCAAGATGGTCCATTTGGTCCATATTATCCTTCGTTATTTATTGCGTAATTTGAATTTCATATCACATTTTCAGTTGATATATTTCACGTTAGCATGGTGTTTGTAAGTTATTAATGCAGGTCTAAGGCTGAGTTTATGTTTTCATTTTTACTAAATTATTAAATGACTTTGATGGGTGATGTATACTAAAATGAATATGTGCTGTCATTGTAAAAACCTGTGAAACTCAGTGGGAATGGTTCAAGAATTATATTAAATGTGAATAGTAAGTACTGTTACCATAAACAGCTTTAGTATAAAAAGATTAGTGAGCTCTATTTAAAAATGTCTAACTTTATAATGTTTATTCATTATTTTTGTACAGTCAAACCTTTTTGTTTATATTAATTGCAGTTTCTTAATGAACACAAGTTGCTTGGAAACATCAAGAACGTTGCCAAAACTGCCAAGAAAGAGCAGCTGATTGATGCCTACAACCAGCTATTTCAGAGCAAAGTAAGTGGTCCATTTATTCTATACTCATTCATTAAGACTTGGGCAGCACACTTAATGTCAGAATTATTCTATTCACAGTATTATTTAAGGTCTTTACACACAGTAATGATATTGTTTAAAGCCTTGTGCCAAAACTTTGTTTATGTCCTAATAAATTTACATTTGGCAAGTTCCCTCTCTGTCCATACACTCTTTAAAGAAATGTATATGCAAAGTTCTCATTCATAACTCAAATTATGCTCTAAAAGTCTTATTTTAGTCATATATTTGCCTTGTGTACTTGTTTTTACAGATTTTGTTGAAGTTGCTGGATTCAAAAATCACAACCATCAAAATATCTAAATATATGTTCTTTTGCTTAATTGTTCTTTTGTTTATTCCTTCTTTACATTTTGTTCATATTCTTTGTCTAATTTTGAGATCCCTGGCTATCTGGTAGATCGAACAGTATATTTGATTATGTTAATTAAAACAAATTTGAAATATCTAAAGGAAATTACAGTATTCAGCAAATATATAGAACACTGAAATAACAGATTATCTAATGCAAATATTGTACTAATATTTCTGTTAATTTTTAAGTTTAGATTAAAAACAAGTTATTGAAGACTAAGATTTAGCTTCTATTTTGGCTGTCACATATTTTTTTATATGACACAGCTGTCTAATTAATTTCTAAAAGTGAATATAATGTGTGTTTGCAGAGATTTAAAGGCACAGATCCAGTGGAAGAGGCCACAGAACAAGTGAAAGCTGTAAAACTTGAGGAAAAGCCGAAAGAAATCAAAACAGAAGTGGTGGATGAGGTATGAATCCATAATATTGAACTTCCATTTAAATCCTGCACCCCTCTGCGATCAGTATATGAATGTTTAATGCCTCATGCATGAAATTCCTCATTCCAGGGTCCTCCGAAGTTCACCAAGTCCATTTTAAAGAAAGGAGACAAGACTAACTTTCCAAAGAAGGGTGACACAGTGAGCTGCTGGTACACTGGCACGCTCGAGGACGGGACTGTGTTTGACACCAATGTTCCTGCAGGTATGGAAATATAGGACACTAGACATCAGCTCTTATCACCTCTTATATGCTTTATACATAGGAAATAATAGAGCTACAGCTATAGAATAGAGCTGTAAAATAACTCTGAATAAAAGGATATAAAACATATTAAATGTTTATCAGTATCAATTTTCTTTATTAATTTTCTGATGGAGCTCATCAGTCACTGCACACTTGGTAAATGTAAAACACAGTAAATGTTCCATTCTTTTTTCCAGAGACAGTTTAAAATTTAAATATTAAGAGACATTGCAGAGGCTAACCTGCTACGTGACGGTGACTATCCATAATGAAACGTTTTTATAACTTTGCAGTTTATAAAGTTTAAGTAAAAAAAATATTGGTCTTGTGGTCATTAGTTACCACATAGCTCATTGGCTCTGAGCTTTCAAACTCTGAATATGAATTTATTTCAGAAAGTCTATGGGAAAACTGAATGAGAAAATGACTTCCGTAACCAGGGTGGGCGGTCACTGTTGAGCTCCCATATTAAAGCACAATAATATATTGAGACTGTGTTAAAGAAGGCTGAATTCTATCTTGAACTGAAGAAGCTGGTTGTATGGGTGGGGATACTCACTAAAGTCTAGTTGACAGAATTCAACCTTCTTTTGTTTTTTTTGTTTTTTTAAGACTTTAAAGTCCATTATGTAACTTTTCTGGTAGAGGGCTTGTCGCCCGATTGTTTCAGTGGAGATGTGAGTCCTCTGCCTGGAATGTTCCACAGTATGACATTCAACAGATCTATCTTACATTTATTCAATCGCATTTATTTAATTACATTAATTACTTTTGTTGCTTAAAAATACCTAGAAAAACAGCCATTTTCACTGAGAGCAGGGTTGCCTCCCCACAGATCTGACCTGTATGAGTATATAAAAACATTCTGGACTTTTTCAACTGTGCAGGTGCTAAAAAGAAGAAGCAGGCCAAACCTCTGAGCTTCAAAGTAGGCATGGGAAAAGTCATCAGAGGAGTGAGTCAGCTCTCTATTACTCATCTATATAAGGTTCCCAGTGTTATTTTATTCATTCTATGTTTTTCTCCTGACAGTGGGATGAGGCTTTGTTAACAATGAGCAAAGGTGAACAGGCCCGAGTGGAGATTGAACCAGAGTGGGCCTATGGGAAGAAGGGAGTGCCTGATTCTAAGTATCCTTTACCTCTTAACATATGATACAAATATGTAAAGAAATATATGTTAGTCAGCAATACCATTCTTATAAACTAAACAGCACAGGATTTGACTCCAGTCAAACGAAGCTCACAAGGTTAATTTAGAGCAGAGTTCCATATTAGGAATAGGAATTTATGTACAACATTTGATAGAAATTGGATATTAAAAACCTCTTATAGTCTATGATCTGCTCATTAATTAACCAGTCAGTTAAATTTCTTGGATGCTTTGGTTAATAGAAAAACTAGTGGATAGATCATTGTAGAATACTTGCTCATATGTGTATTGTCATTTTGCATTTTTGAGTCATTGTTGTCCTTAACATTTTTCCCAGAATTCCACCAAACGCCAAGCTCATTTTTGAGATCGAGCTTGTGTCTGTGGATTAATCTGCCAGCTGGAGAGTTAAATTTGTTGAATGGATGCACGGAAAGCCCCTTACTTTTGGTTTGCAAGGTTACATTAGTTAAGCAGCGTTGGTTTTGTCAAATGTTCTGGTAAAATAAGAATGTTCATACACATTTTTTGCATGTGAGAAAATAAAGCTTTATAACCTCTAACACCACATCTTGTCTACATTATATCCCAAATGTGTTTTGTTTTCTGCTTAACATAGTCCGTAATCATAGAAAGTCTTAAAATTAAATACTGGTTTATGTGAGCGAAACAGGACAAATATTCTGGATCTTGTTATAACTGATTCAGGTTAATAGAAACTGGTAACAAATCTGTATATTTGTTTGATTTTGGTGGCCCATTGGGCTGTGAGGCCTTGGGGGACCCACAAGCCAAAAACTCAACATCCTAAAATGCAGACTTAAGTCAAACTAATCACTTTGAAAGACACAATATAGAAACTTAACTGATTTAGTCTGGGATTGTAGAATGGCAAAAAAAAAAAAAAACAACTATGGCCTGGAGCCACAAAAGGGTGATTTTCTTAATTATTCAAGCATTAATAACAATGAATTGGCAAAGCTGTACAAATTTGTCCCAAGCCAAAATTTTATTCTGTATAACAGGAAAACATTTAACTTGGTAAAAAGAACAGGGTCTTGAACTAGACAAATTAGGAGTTGGCATTGGGTCCCTTCTTCTTTCCAAAGGTGGGGACAACGTTCACGAAGCGTCTGTTGTACTGGATACGACGCTTAGCACGGCCAGTCTTCTTTTTCTTCTTCTCCTGCTTATCAACCTGGAGGATTAAACAGAAGGTTGTCAGTTCATGTTCTCACATCACATACAAACTCTTGTCAGTACAAAATTTAAATACCTTGGGTGTCTGTCCCCTCACTTTTCCAGCACGAGCCAGAGAGCCGTGGACCTTACCTAAAATACAAACATGGGCATTTAAATTTAACATTGCATAAATATGCAATCACAAAAATATAATTACCATTAATGAGGTAATAAATTCTGATACGCCCCCAAATAGATGCAATAATAAAACTAATCTTTCAATAGTCACAATGAGCCATTTAGATACCCAAAAAATTCTACAACCAAAATTTCACCATCTACCCACTACGCACAAGACTGGTAGACCCTGTCATACATGTTATAATGAGCAAGACAGAGCTAAACAAGTATATATTAATTACACATAAACCTTGACCTATAAAAATAGGTTATAGGTTTATGGGTATCAACTATGTTATATGCAACCCATTTTTTTAAAGGAGGTCTTTAAATTGTTTATTATTATTATGGCAATTGTCTTAATTTTACATAATTTTGAAACCCATGGAGAGTTGAGCCTCACCTCCCAGCAGTCTGCCGGCCACCTCCAGAGTGCAGTGCTCAGAGACACCGCAGGAGGCCAGGCAGGAGTCATCCTCCAGGGGGCAGCCTGCGAGCAGCAGCACCTGGTCCTCAACTAGGAGACCCTCCAGAGCCTGGACATGAGCCTGAACAGAAAGCAAAGACACAGGGTTAAATATGTTTTTTCTGCTTTGTTATACATTCTTTTAAATGTTCATGCTGAAATGTTATAGACGTTGAAGAGAATCTCAAGTAGTTGTTTTATTTCTGTCTTTAAAAAAGGTGCAGTGTCATCTTTTCAGAGGAAGGGTTCCATGTAAGTTTGTCTTCAGAATCTAGTCTAGAATGTTTCACTATATGGCATTAACTAATCCTACTTAAACAAGATACAGATCAGATCTGTGAAGAGGGGGTTCTCATAATAATGTGGGATTTTGGGAACCATACAAATGCATAAAACTTGTAATATAAATGCTAACAGAAAGTTTGATGGCATACTGTGAAGCACCCAATGCAAAACCATAACATCCCCACGAAGATGAGACTGTAACTTTTCTGGTAAGGACAGAGTCTGTCATAGTGCACCTTCATGGCCATAACTAGTGTGTCTAATCAAATGTCCCAGTTTATTATACCATTTAAACGGGACTTGCACGCACACCACACGTCCAAAGATCTGGCATAAGCACTACAGCATAGAGGACAATGAAGTATTGTACCTTAATCTGGCCGACAGTCTCCTCTCCGGTTACCTCGAGGGTGTGAGTGTTCTGGGCACGAAGGAAGAGCTGCATGATGCTGGAAACCAAACATTAGGAGACATTAATTCGATTTCATATGGTAAAGCTACTACGGAAATACTACAAGCGACATCATCACTTGTTTAATGGTCGGACAAAAGGGTGTTTAAATGGACAATTATATATAATGCCTATATAATTATAAAGTTTGACTGGAGGAAAGATGAAAAGTTGTGGAAAAATACACTTTCTGTTTCAGTAAACTACCCTGTCCGTCACGGGTTTGCATGCTAAGCTTCTCTAGCCACATGGAACACGCGAGGCAAAGAAATATGTCAATAATGCTTGTTTTTTTACCGCAATCCTTCAAATTAAGCACGTACGCGTTCAACTAAAGTATATTAAATAATCGCTGAGATTCGGTGTGTCAAAATATCGTACAATACGCGTATTTTTGGTGTATTTTCACAGGCCTTACCTCGTTTGATGCTAGTCGATCAGCGCTTAGCATAAAAAGGGCTGATGGAACGTTCGGACTGCGCATGTCCAGACTTACGTAAGGACCGGGAAACGTAATGACGCGCAGACGGCGACGTGTGGTTGAAGCGGGCTGAAGTCATGGCTCAAGGAAGGCGGGACCTGCCCCTACCATCCTACGATTCGCAAATTCGCTGCCTGCGCAGGGAAGCAGGGGCAGAGTCCATTTACAATTAAAACGTAAATTACAGACTTAAGCTTTTACAGTTTTAGTTATGTCAGATATAGCCACAATCTTTCATAGTTGTATTAGTTTGCAAATTTCACAATAATGGCTTTTGAAACCCCATTAACACAAAATTATACATTTTTCTCCTTTTAATGGGATTTCAGTTATTTATCACTTTGGTGGCACTGTGAATTTTGAGAGCAAAACATGGAACCAAAGATTTGATTTACCGAGTATCCAGATCTAAACCAGGTCTATATCAGAACTGCTGTAGGTCTAATCTAATCTAATCTTGGGCTAAACAGTCTAAAAGGTGGACTACATCAATTCCACTGTAGTTCTAAATAATAAATTGTATAAGGAGAACTGTGTGTGCGTGCGCGTGTCTCTAGTTTGTGGGCGCTCTTTTAGTTTGCTTAATTTGAAGAGATGAAGGACATCACGTACCAGTTTGAGACACGGTTTTCTTTGGTCATCTGAAATCTAAGATAGATAAAAAAATGGTAGTACTATAAAGTAAACCATCTGACAATTCAGACACTGTAATTTTCCCTTTGTATTTTTATAATAGGCAGGCTTTGTGTAGCTATTTACAGTTTCTATTAGCTCTTTAAGCAAAACAAAGTTGGCTACCACCATTCTAAAAAGTTTTGTGGGACTAAATATAGAATAACAAATGCCACATATTTCTCACAAGTTACTAGTTTATTATGAAATCAAGTCAAAATAAAAAAAACAAACTCTTTAACTTCCTTCTGCAAACCATGAAATATTAAAAGTCATTCAAATCTGTTCAACAAGACAGTGAACACACCGTTTCCTTTTTACAAATTTTAAAGAGACTGAAGAAAAACATCCAATCTAAAAATAAAAGTCTTACAAGGGAAAAAGTAACCTGCCTTCATACATTTCACATGCTACTCAAATGTCGTCATTGGTTTGAGGTGTTGTATACAGATCTGTTACCATGGCAATCAAGGAGGACCGGGTGTACAACAGTGTTCACCCTAGAGTTTAACACCGACTAGGAATATTGGCATTTGCGATCTTTTAACTTAACAATTCCAAAGCTTTAATTGGTTTTTACACATTTTATTTAGTCCAAACATGATGTATGAAGTTCTATTATCTAAAGAGGTGTCATTTTGTGTGATATTCTCAATTACTGTATATCAAAATCAAATCTTCTGCTTATGAAATTTGACATTTTTACGACAAATTTTGGTAAATGTCTTAATTTTTAAAATGTTATTAGCAATGCCTATTCAGTTTATGCCAATATAGTAAGCAGACCTGTAATTCAAAATTGGGAAAATATATAATTGTGTAGGTCTAAATGTTTAGGTTTAGTAGAATCGAAGTAAAAATTCTGTGCCGAAATGTTGAACCAATATATTTGCCATTTTGTTTTTATACTATGGGGAAAAAAGCTCAACCATAAAAAAAAAAATCAAAAATAACATAAGAACATGGTATGGGACGCCATTTTAGTCTTCATCAGTGGAAAACACTAGGTCAGTACTCCAGTAGTTTAGTCCATAAAATACGTGACATTCCTTGACAGCCTGTTAAAACGGGTCTTGTAGTCTCTGTAGGGCAGGTTGAGATCAGAAAGGACATTGGCTCCAGTCTCCTCTTCAGATCAGACACCTGTCAATCATGTGGGAGGGGGTGGGTAGTACTGGTTGTATTGGGCATATTGATTGTACTGTCCCCAGGAGTTTTGACCCCAAGTGCCGTACTGCTGCTTGAAACAACAAAAAATATGAATTAGTCTTAAAGTTTTATACACATTTTTAAAGCATACAGACATTGTTTAAAGTACAATCTACTAATATTACTTGAACTATAGATTCACAAAGGAATTTATAGACACTGCAGCTCACACATCACACTCTATTATCATAATGATGAGCAAATGAATAGAAATAGCATTAATATATTCTAACCAAGTAGCAAAAATGGCAAGAGACTGGTGTCAAATAAGGCATAATTATAAAAGTATGTACTAGTACTAAATATTTGCATCCTCATCGTTTCCATTATTACAATGGTGGCCCAGGCAATTCTAATTTGAACAGAATACTAACATTTTTGCAGTATCTTTGTCACTTATTGCTTCTATGATGCAATAAGTGATTGGTTAAAAGGATTAAAAATAAAATTAATTGTAAATATTTAAAGGTGCACTGTGTAACTTCTGTGGTGTCTAATCCATTTTTTCCTGGATTATTTCACAATAACTTGGTAATCACAATGGAGACATGTTATTGGATATATGGATCTATGGAGAGGCAAACCTGCACATACCAGGAACTTGTGTTTTTCAAGGTATTTGAGCCCTAGATCACCTGCAATTTAAAAACTGCAAGTAGCAGACCCTCCACCTTGAAGGTTGGAGGAGTAAACCTTGAAGAGTATAGAGCCTGTACTTGTGCTGGAGATGGAATTAACTTGTACAGTTCTCAAGCAGTGACTCAAGGACTAATATAGAATGAAACCAGAATTAAACTGGATTATCAGTGATTCATGGATTTGGGTCACATGAGTCATCCCATGTCTTGTAGTAAACATGTTTTAAACTTGATGTAGAGTTCAAGTTCTACATAATTTGTTTTGTTTGTATTGAGATTGTAATGTCTATTATTCTGTAAAATACTTTTGTAATACTTTTGTTATGATGTAAAAGCAGGAAGCATAAACATTTAATTTAAACCCCTAGATATGCCCTAATGTTGGAAAGTCCTGTAATGCAGAGTTTCTTTGGCACATTTTTTTTTGCTTTTGGTTAAGATTAAGACTTTTATTTTATTATAATCTTTGTCATAAGTACATATTTGCTTAAGATACAAGCAAATGCACTGTATACTCCACATATGAACCCACCTGGTACCAGTTGTAGTTGTATGCAGAGTTATTCGCAGTCATGTCGGTCATGGCGGCCGCTGCTGCAGGATCTGTAGCTTCTGTGCCGTCCTCCACCCTCTGCTTCTTTGCATCAGGCTCCCCAGTGCTGGAAAACAAATATACAGCCATGAGATTAATATGCACTTTCAAAAGCAGTAATATTCCAACAGGTACATAGGCCTCTGAGCACTGACAGTGCATAGACTGTATAAAGAAGTGGAAAAAGTGAGTGAGACGTCACCCACAACATTCGACCCTAGTCAAATGAAGCTCACAAGGCACTTACAGGAGCAAATTTGGAGCCACGTTCTACATTAGGAATAGAAATTGTGGACAAAACCGCAAAATAAAACCACCAGGATGATGTAGAGTGGATTAATATAAATATGATATAAGGCCAAAGTGACGATGCTCACTGCAGCAGTTACAATTTCCTTCAATGAAGGAAGCATTCCCATGTTCACTTCATATTTGGAACGTGGCAGCAAGCAGGTTAGTTATGTCCATCTATATAGTGTATACCATATCTTTGTTCAGAAATTATGAACCTAGACAATTAAAACAATTACGGGAAAAAAGTTGAGATCTACATACAAATAATTGTGACTTTAGGGGTTGAAAAATGATTGAAAATGTATTCATTTTATTTTTATTTCATAAAAGATGTTGCTAAGTCTTTTGTGCAAAATATAGTACTAAAATAATTACACAAATGCACTCACCCATCGTACACATTCTCTGCTTTCCTTTTTAATGATTCACTTTCTTCCTTTAGTTTAATGTGTTCATCGTGAGCAGCTACCAGCCTGTGAGAAAGAACAGTTTACTTTTTAGAAACAATCAACATACATAATATTAGTATTTAAAGGTGCACTTTGTGTTCAATATTCTGTCATTGTCATCACCATGAAGATGTTATTGTTTTGCCAAGAATATCACACACTATGGCATTAAACCAAACCATCCATATATGAAAGCAAATACAAGTTACAGGTCAGATCGATGGAAAGGCGATCCGATGCTCATTTTTTGACACTTAAAAAAACAACCATAACCGAATAAATGGAAAATGAATTAGTTCAAAGCCAGTCTGTGGAGGATTCTAGACAAAGCAACAACATCTTCAAACTACATGGAGGCAAGCAGGTAACACCCTGCATCAGAAGATTTACACAGTGCAGCTTTAGCAAACATTACTGCACTTACACATTGATGTCTGTGCCAAAGTCCTCCAGAAACTCGACTTTGCGTTGGGCGAAGAGGAGGCGGGACTCCAGGGCCATGGGGCTCTTTATCGCCCGGTCGAAACATGACAGAATCTCACTCTGGTTCTGAGCGATGTCACCGTTGTACTCCAGCTCCAGAAGGTTTAAGTAAAGTTTGGGATTCGCCTGAAAAACAAATAAAACTCAAGAGTTACCACGGGTTGTCACAACAAACTTTGAAGTGAGCCATATTGGTGAAGTAAATATAGACTAGAAATGATAATACTGAAACTAATTTATGACAGACACAAAAGCAGATTTAACCATAAAAACTATTCTAAATCTACAATAGTGTTAAAAAAATCAGGAGCTGCAATAAACAAGCAGCAAAATGAAATACTTAGGTATTTACAACTTCTATGACATATTACAGAGCAAACTAAGAACTTAACGCTTTGCTCTGAATGTGTGATATGGTGTGAGCGTATGAGAGTAGACCGTGTTTGTTTATATTGTTGTCTAACTACATGGTATAGTATATTTCTGTAAATCAGGACTGGATATGGAAACTATTTAGCTATAGTTTAACATTTGTTTTTTATTACTTTAATGCCTCTGTACGTTGTCCCCTCAAATAAAGACTTATGGTATTAATTCAACCTCAACAAATTGAAAGCTACACTGACATTTTCCCTGTAGAAATCCTGCCTCCATGTTCACCCCTTACCGGGTCTCTCTCGATGGCGTCCTGTAGCGTCTTCTTGGCGTGCTCCTGGCTCTTGTGCACTTTGAGGAAATGGCGTGCGAGTTTCACAGCGTAAAATGAAGCCTCTGTTGGAGTTTTGGCCGTGGTCATAGCTTCTGTCAGCAGAGCTTCAGCCTCCTCCATCCGCCCATGTCTCCGCTCCAGACTCACCCTCCGCAGACGCACCACCGCAAGTCCCGGGATGATCGACTCCAGAGACTGAAGGATGCTACGGGCCTCTTCTACTTCACCTGAGGAAATATACAATCATATATTAATGTCTGATGACTGTAAGGCAATAGCAACTGTTATTTTAGCTTATGGACAATGATAATGACATTAAGAGCTAAGAGAATGACAATATTCAGGGCTGGTTCATGACACAAGCACATGAACAATACTATTCAATACTACAACTGCAGGGAACCATAAAAAACAAAAGTTCATAAAAATACATATTTTAATTGTAAGAGATCAAAAAAAAAAAAAAAGTATGTGTTTCGAGTGGCCATACAGCAGATTTAAGCTCCAGCTTCAGTTCTTAGATGAGGGAGGTATAAAGCCGTATTTCCTTTTTAAATTTGCAAAAGTCAGAGCCCCTTATTGTACACAATAGTGATGTTGTTAACTTTATTATTAAAACCTCCACAGTGTTGTGTTTTAGCTTATTTTTAAATATTCGTCTTGATTTTTGGGTGCCTATTCCAATTCTCTTGCTGTGCATTGGAAAAAATAAAGTTTTGATCTTAAATTGTTATGTAGATTCATCAAGAATCTTTCTGTGGAAGTACCAAGTAAACTTCTACAGTGTCACCATGATAAGGCATCATGAGGGATTAAGACACATTTAAGAAAACATACATATTAAAAATAAATAATCAAATTTATATGAAGGAGGATTTGTACACACTTATCATGGTAAATTGATTTTAAATGTAAATGTCTGACCTTGTTGCTCCTCAAACGCGGCCCAGAGCAGGTGGATGGTCGGTTTCTTGGGCAGATGAACTGTGCAGGCCTTCTTGTACACATGCCTCACACCGTCAGTGCTGTAGCTCTCTAGATATTTCGCATACTTCAGAGCCAAAGAGGAAAGCAAAGAAGAAGACGAAGAAGCAGAGAGGAAGGTACAGGAACAAAGAAAGAAAAACAAAAGACACACTTTAAAGTTGTGGTTTGGAGGGAGGAGTGAATTCTTCATTGACAAAAGATCGATCTTAAAATTTTCTGTGTAAACCCATCAGCACCTTCATGGAACCAATTAGATAAGTTTCTGTAAGGTAGAGGGAGAAGACGATGCAACGCAGTAGTTGGCAATTGCTGAGGTCATATCTGGTGTGGCAATGCTGGCCATCCCCTAATACAACAAATATACAGTCAAATATCAACGTTACACGCAAACAAGCGGGTTACTGAGGCGTTGAGATATCGTCATGGTGATGGGGAGGGGGTGGGGAGGTGCAGGAGGTGAGATCGTGTGGGTCAGAGGTTGACAAAGACATTACCTTGATCCAGAATTCCTCGTAGAGAGCACAAGCGATGAGGCATCTTTCAAACAGAACTACGGCTCGCTCCGGAGTGCCATTTTCTATCTCAAAATCCAGGTACTCCTTCCAGTTTTGCAGTTGAGTCTTCTCTAAGGATTTGACGTGAAAGTACGGTCTTTTTATCTGAAATGACAATAAGACAATTTGAGTGGTCATATTTAAAAAAATGCTAGTCCAAATCTGATTATTGGCTGATTTCTGCATTTGCAATATTGTTAAAAGGAAATGTACACAATGAGAGTTATTTCCAAGGTCTAGAAATCAGATATTAATCAGATTTTGATGACAATGTAACAGTAATCTTTAGAAAATATTCTGTCAATTCATCAGAAAACCGCTAAAATGTGCTTTGTTCAAGCATAGCAAAGAGAAAGGCATAAAACAGCTAAGAATTATTGTGTGGCCCTAATTGGAAGACTACATGGCTAGTTTTTTTTGTTCATGTCCTTTTGAAACATTAAATACATACATTTAAAAAGATTAGACTTAATACTAGACACCAATTTTCCGTCTCTAAAACAGCAACAGAGATACAAAAAAAAAAAAGCTTTGATGCATCTGCCATCTCTACTGGGCTCTCAAAGCCCTTTATAAACAAAACCTTCAATCACAAATTCATAAACAAGAGTGTGAAGAAACTGAAGGCAATGAAGACTGTGTCTTGCTCAAGGATTCAAGAACAACAGTCACCTTGAGTAGGAACAGATCTGCTTAACCTTAGGTTACATAAGTGGGTTGATGGCTATGACATGTGCATTGTTGACTGGCCACTCACCGCTTCCTCAAAAGCCCAGCGCTTACTGACTTCATGTTCGTTGTGGTTGAAGATTTCCTGCCGCACCTCTATGACCTTGTGCCGCATATTCTCAATCTCCGTCACTCTCTACACAAACACAAAAAAGGTCAAAGGTCAAACGAGGCAGTTATTAAGCAGAAAACTTTCTCCACTTGCAAAAACGGCTCGTCTTGCAGCCAAGGGTGTACATCACCAGAAGCGTGCAAACGACAAGCTTGAAGCGGAAGGGTATGTATGCAACCTGCATATCGCCTTCAGGGGGCGCTGGTGTCAATGAGCCTCGAGTGAGTCCCTGACAGGCTGCCAGCGAGACAACTCTTCAACGCTCCAGTCTGTCCGATCTTTAAAAGACAAGCTCCAGCACAACGTTCCAACAGCATTTATCCTCAAACCTGAAATGTGTCCTGGATTTACCTTGGCAGGGTCGGGCAGGTCGTCTGTGCCCGGGGGCAGCTCCTCAGGGGGCACAGCGGCGTCTCCGTCCTCTCCCACCATCGCAGACAGGCTGGCCTTAGACAGCTCCACTCTGAGCTGCACAAACTCCTCCTCCGCCAAGAAGTGTTTGGGATGGTTGTTTTGTACATGCTCTTTGAACCTGAGAAGACACCAAGGTTAGCCAAATGTGTCTTAACCAGTAAATATATCATAAAAGCAGCTTGAGGTCCAAGTATGTCTGCTGTGTACTGTCTGCAACCAATTAGAAAAAATGTGCACAATAGCGAGCTAGTTGTTGTTAGCTTTACAATCACAGCAAAACTGTGCTCTGGTCTCAGAGTTGCGGTAATAATTAGGAAGCTTAGAATGAATGAGGTAAGTGAGGAATGGCTTTGGACCGCAGCAAACTGTTCAAAATGAACTAGTTGTGTTTTACATTAAAAAAAATATTTTTTTTTTTAAATCAGGTACAGCACCTTAAAGTAAAACAGAAATGAGTTGAATGGAGCTTACTTCTGAAAGTGCTGTGAGTACAGCTGTGTGGGGATCCCCAGGAGACGGTCGTAGATGGCTGTGACGTGAGACAGTTTCTGAAGCTCGATTTCCCAGTTTATGTAGGATTCCCACAGACGGTCAGAGCGGAAGTCTGTCCCAGCGGCCAGGACTGCATGTTCATATGCACTGTGCAGAAAAGCACAAATCATAGTTTTAGACAGACAAATCAATATTTGACAATGTTTCTCATTAAAAAGGCTATAAAACTGTTGATCTAAGCTAGCAAGCAGCTCCATATTCTTATTTGTATAAATAAGGCTTGAAAGTGATAAATTTGAATAGAATAGAAATTAAAATAGATAGTATAATATATGATCAAAAGTCTTTGAAAAAAAAACAACAACAATAAAATTGAATGGAAATCAATGACTATTTTGGCTCAAGGGGAATGTATAGCTCAATGTATCAAAATACAATTAACATAGGGATGCCAAATTTGGCAATATAGTATTATTATGGGCTGCTGTATCAATATATTGCCGAGATAACTTATGATTTTGGGCTATACAAAAATAAATTGAATTGAATATCATAGAGTATTTTTGGTATCTTTTAGCAATTATTTTAATGGTCGCACTACAAGTTTGTTGCTTTGATGCTTCCTTACAGTCAGTAAGTTGATGTGTTTATACAATACACTTGACATATTCACTGTTATTATAATTTCATAGTAACTTTGCACAGGTAGGAGCTTAACAAAGAAATATTGTTGCTAAAATGTATTTGGTTCTTAAAAAACTGCAAAATATCACATTGCCATAATGTGATAATAAGTTCTTTGGTAGGGCTGGGAATCACAAGGTCACTCATGAGTCAATACAACACACTATACATAGAAATACACAATACCATAAGAGCAAATGGTGTCTATAAAAGAGTTTCTAGCAGATAAATTGCGTGATTTTGATAAATAATACATACGCTCTGATTCGTCCTTCTGTTTCCGGGTCGTTGGGGTCAGAGTTCTCTTTGATGAAGGTCATGTAATGCAGCCATAGATCTACACTGAGAGGGATCACCTGCAGGCCTCGTCTGTACACCTGTGGAATAACGCATGTTTAATTATTTATGGTTTTAATTTGCAGTTTGGATTTAAAATGTTAACTCTTCAGAATTACTTATTTGATCCTGAGGGAAAACTTGCAGACAAACAATTTCACGCCAAGGAAAGATTAAAAAACAGAATGAGATTTTAAAATGTCTCCAACAAAATTACAATAATCAAGATTTTATCATGATACAACACTACCAAGACATATTAACATAACAAAATACAGTCAAATGTGCAATCTGCAGTGTGATTGGTTCCTTGTGGTTCTCACCTCTTCTGCTACTTGTATGTTTCCATGTTTTTTCTCTAGGTCAGCATACTTCTTCCAGTAGCCGTAACAGTAGGGATAGCGCAGGAAGAAATGGTCAAATGCCTTTCTGACAGCATCAAGAGAATTCTGCAGAGAACAAGCAACCAGTGTTAACACTGCATTAAATTTTCACAGCTCCCTTTCCCAATAACAAGTGTGAATTCTCTGAAGAAATATAAGTTTACATCTTTATGTAGTAACTAAAGCTACCAAGAGTTTTTTTTACTGAAGAGAAAAACATGGGTCTTTACTGTGAGGGGGCTTGCATCTCCCACAAACCTGACTTATTTGGCCCGGAGGAGTTGTTCCATTGGATATGAGCTTGGCTCTTAACTTGAATATCTCCATAAAGACTGTTCTAAAGTATTGTTTTTAGTTTTCATATCCACGGAATCATGCCACCTCCAGAAAGTCTAATTTCCCTTTAACGAATCTGAAATTGTGACCCGAGAGACAAAGAAAAACACCATTCAGTCCAGTGCTACTAGAACTTTCTTACCTCTTGCTCAACATACTGCAGAAGATAGACCCAAGCATTGAAGTCCTCAGGGTTGTCCTGGCAACCATTAAAGAGTTTGTCAAATTCACTGGGCAGAGACTCAACGGGAGCAGTGACTTCAGACTCTTCTTCTTTGGATGGCTCTTCTAACTCCATTCCATCTTCTGTGGGCTGTGTTGCATCTGGTAAAAGTGAAAGGAAAAACACTTATTAAATGAATAAAATATTTATATATAATAGATCAAACTTTAAATGTTCGGGTTAAGTGTTAGAGAATCAAATTCATTACATACAGCGTTTCAGATTTTCTGTTGTGTGTTTTTTGTTTTTTTTTTTAAAGATCTCAGGTGCAGTTGAAACTGTTTTAGCCAAGATGTAGTGCTCTGATATGAAGATTTTATGCTATGTTTGGCTGCATATAGGGGTTAATTATAAAGACACTTTTGCACTTTTTAGCGTTATCAGCCTTCAATCCCCAGCAGAGGCCCATATTTTGTTTTTCACGTTTTTTTTTTTTTTTTTAACACAAAGTACACTAGACTTCTCTTTTGTGGGTTTGTTGTAAAAAGGGCTGTGCATTAAATCTGAATTACATACTTTGGGGAGAATAATAAAAAAAAAACTTGCCATCAGTGGAATTCTAGTTATTGACCTGATTGGTAACAAATGATCAGACTAAACTATTGCCCATTTTCTTATTTGATATTTATTATGACCGCCCAATTTAATCAACACAGGAAAACTGCATCCACTTAGGATGGGGACCTCAACACTCTTTAACTTCAAATCTTTAATGTTAAAACTGCTATTACAATATGCAAAATGTAAAGTGTGCCACATAACACACACACATATACCTTCACTGCTGTCCTTGGACGCTAGTATCATTGGCTGGTCTGGTGTTGTGTCTGGTTCTGCAGGGGGTGGAGGGACTTCAGGAGGTTGTGGTGCCATGTGTTCTTGATGGATGATCTGAGTGCTGCTGAGTTGGACCTGCTCCACAGTCTTCTGTTGTGGCACCTCCTGGTTTTCATTGGCAACCATGTTGTTCATGGAGTCTGGAGCGACCTGGTCCAGAGGCCACTCGCCCGTCTGACCCAGCGCAGGGTCCGGAAGCAGCGCGTCCCCGTTACTCTCCATGACCGGGGATTCAGTGTTCAACATGCCACTAATCAAATCGCCTTCGTGCAACCCTGAACCATAAACAAAGTGCAGATTAACATCACTCAATCGACATAAAACCAGAAAATAGAAAAGACGAATGTAGTGTAGTAAATGTGTTATGTAACGCGTGGCAAACTGCACAGAGCCACTTCCTTATTCTGCCAGCCAGGTGCCATTTTAAGATACTTTAATCCTGCACTTTACCTTTCTACATGCACGCAACCACACACGATCTAAAATTTGTTTAGTGGTTATGTAAAGTTAAAAATACTTATAAAGAAAGAAGGCAGTGGAGAAATTTGCATTTGTTTGTTTAGAAAGCTAAAGCTATCTGCGGCTAATCCACGCTATAGAAAAGTACCAAAGACTGTTTTTTATTTTAGGGGGTAACGCAAATGTTTCAGCCATAGACCGTATATGGTTTCAACACATTACGACCATAAACTCAAAAGAAGGCACAGCTTGTGCACAAAACTGAACACCAAGCGACGGTTTCGATTCCTTTAAACACACACACCTCACACGGTGTTCTCCATTACAGTGTCCGTGGAGGGCTAGCGTGTTGGCTAATGTTAGCCATTTTATTACCAACCACGACCGTGGTCCTTTAAATGGCGAATTTATAATACATATTACACCGCTATTAATTAAAAATGCAATTGAGAAGACTCTTACCAGTATCTCCCATCAAATTCTGATTCCCTTTACAAAGAAAAACTGCAGCTTTTCTCGTAACTTGTTTAACCTAGAAGAGCAAGGCGCGCTCCACAGACCATTCTTATCAGAGCACGAGGCTACAGTGCGCACGCGCAGCCCGCGGACAGGGGACACCCCCCCTAGAACCACCAAGAATGGGGTCCTGGGGGACCTAGGGTCCTGGGGTCTAGTCCTGTTTCTGTCTCTCACCTCATCACACAGTTGTGGCGTTCCACATTTTGCTAAACATATAATATGATTCACTGCGTGTTCTTATAGCACACCACAGAATCATGTATCTGCAACAGACCAGAATTAACAAATCAAGCCTAATATCTCGGAGAAGTAATACAGGTCGCTCAGCTACCTTATAGGTAGTAACCACAAAACGAATTTAAGTTAAATGATAAATAAGGATCAGGTTTCAAGAAGAAAAAAGATGGAAAAGATGTGATATCTAAAGATAAAATAAAACTACAAATACGGGACAAATAGGCATATATATATAGGCAAGGTACAGTACAGTGGAAATATGCTTTTCTTAGATTTTTTTTTTCCTCCCCATGGAATATCCATGATGTTTATTTCAAGAATACAGATACAGTGTACTGCTTGTGAATGTCCGGTTCATGTCCGACATGCACATTTTAAAGTTTACAGTCTCCATAAAAGTAAAATAAAGGTTTGTTGCAGTAGGGCAGATCTCTGTACGCATGCGCAGTGTGTGCGCTCCGTGGAGCGGAAGTGGCTTTCGCTCTGGTCCGCACCTTTCCGGTATCACACAGCAGCAGCTCCTCCACAGACAGCGAGCACCGGAGGGAGGCAACCCGACCGACCGAGCGCCTACAGCCAACACACACGGCCCGGGACCGGCTCGGAGATAAGGCACCGGTAAATATTCATCCACAGATCCTTCGTAGTCGTGTCCAATCGCGCTTTTGTCTGTGTAGCGCTCTTCATTCACGCATTGAAACTTGTCCTCTCTTGTAGTAACACCCCTCCCTTCTCTTCTTGTGTCATAGAGAGAAGAAAGTCGGGTGAATCAATGACCTTTTTCAGCGCTTTTTCCCCTGGATGTCTGGCCACGGAAACGGACCGAAGAGGATTCATTCGGCGCTGTTTTTAGCCAAGATTTCACACGGATCTGAAATCGTGCGCCTGGGAAGTAGCTTTACGGGTGGTGTGGACAGCCGGCTGCCAAGGAGGAAGTGAAAACCCGGGCTTCTACAGGGCCTGATTCATTATAGGAGGCTTTTTCTGAACACTTTTTTGAGGGAAATTTGACTAAAAGAAGATTTTAACCAAAAAGAAGGACTTAAAATCTATTTTGGTGGAAGCTTTTTTGCCTGCTGCTGCCTTGTTACTGGGTGAAGTAATTACTTTCCATTAAAAAAAATAAGTGGAATATTACAGAAGTGTTTATCTGGACCTAAAATGACCAAAAGTTTCAATAGAAAGCTCTGAAAATTGCTATTCCATACGCCTTCTGAGCAACCAACACCGCTAATTTTGAGACACTGCTACTTAATGCTGCTGGTCTGAAACAGGGTAATAATTATTTCTTATCCAAAATATACACAATTTAAACATCCCTGTTCAAAGTGACTATAGTTTTTCAATACAGTACTACATATATATTGCAATTTCCATAAGTCACCAGCTCTATATTGACAGTTCAAAACCACAGTTGCTAACCTATCACGTGGGGCACCCTCTCAGCTGAATAGAAACCATTTTATCTTTCACTAGAGAAGTTTGAATTTCACTTTTAACGGACTAAGTATTTATGAACTGCATTCAAGATGGGGAAAATGCTATCAAAGATTTTCGGCAACAAAGAAATGAGGATACTGATGCTCGGACTTGACGCAGCCGGTAAAACAACTATTCTGTACAAGCTCAAACTTGGACAGTCAGTTACTACAATACCAACAGTTGGATTCAACGTGGAAACCGTCACCTATAAGAATGTTAAGTTCAATGTTTGGGATGTAGGCGGTCAAGACAAGATCAGACCCCTATGGAGACATTACTACACTGGTACGCAAGGTTTGATTTTTGTTGTGGATTGCGCCGACAGAGATCGAATCGACGAAGCAAGGCAAGAGTTACACCGAATCATCAACGATCGTGAGATGAGGGATGCGATTATCCTGATTTTTGCCAACAAGCAGGACCTACCAGACGCAATGAAACCGCACGAGATCCAAGAAAAGCTCGGTCTGACCAGAATCCGAGACAGGAATTGGTACGTTCAGCCCTCCTGCGCCACCACCGGGGATGGACTATGCGAGGGACTCACCTGGCTTACCTCAAACTACAAATCTTAATGTTTTTTGTTTTCTTTTTCACTGCCAAAAAGGGTTTTCTACATGAGTTGAAGTTGCAAGTAGTTTTGACTAGTTAAGATATGTTTGCTTATGGTTACAGATGATATCATAATATTTTACAGTCTGATCTTATATAGCATAATGTAATGGAAATTGTAGTTGATTATAAGCAGATTTCTTGGAACGTAGGTGAAATGAATCTGTTTATTTCTATGTAAATAATCAGGTTCAACATTTGTGGATTTTCCTTTTACTATTACTTATTTAAAAAAAAGAAAAACATGATTGGTATGCCACAGTAATACTGGCTTTACCCAAATCTGAAAGACGGAAGTCGAAACAGATTCTAGTCTAATTTAAAGCTTTCTTACATCATTGGTTGAAAATGTGCTTTTAAAACACACAGATATTTATATATTTAGGCATGCCACTTCAAATATCATTGTAATACTTATAGAAATGTTTAATACTTTTAATACCACAGTGAAAAATTCAATTGTAATAATAAGGTACATTGATTTGAAAATATGAAAATTTGAACGATTCTGAATGAACAACTTTGCCTAATTCTGTTTTTTTTTTCTTTTTTTTTTGTGTTTTCTTTTGTTTAAACCTTAGTTAAAAATCATGATATATGCAAATATATTTAAACTAGTCAAAAGTACTTAGTGGTTCCATCTCTTGTATATTCCTTTTTGCAGTTTCTTACTCACTCACCAGCCTGGATATTAGAATATGTGGACACTTGGCACAACAAAAGTAGTTGAGAATAAAAAAACATGCAATCTGAAGCAATTTAAAAACCTCTCTACTGAAAATGCAAGAGAGTAGCATTTGAATATTTTTTTTCTTTTATAATGTTGATTCACTATAATCTGTAACTTCAATTTTTTTTTCCTGCAGACTTTCTATTATATTTTTGCTTTGTACATTTGAATCAATATAAAAAGCACATTCTGTTCTTCTATTTTGTATCATTCGATTTGGGGGCGTGATCTGAACTAACAGGCAGTTTTCATGTATACTTTTCTATCTTTTTTGCAGTATTCTTGCTACATATCCAAAGGACAAACTCATCATCAGCATATTATTCTATAGTGGCTTTGACTGCCTCCGTAGTTTGTACGAATGTGGACTACAAAAAACACCTTAATATCTGATTGTATTTCATGATGGAGAATTTGTTAGTATTGATCAAACTTTCTGGGATATTTGTGTGACTGGATGCACTGTGAAAAAGGACAAAAATAGGGTCTCGAGTAGAGGTGGCTGAGTTATATATTGATACTTTGCAGTGATATCTGGGAGAGGGTTTTTCATGTATGTCTATGGCAAAATGTTGGGCAGGTACCATGGTGACACAATGTTAATGCTGGCGAAAGTCTGAAAACTTATGAAAAATACAGAATGGATCCAAGCAACACATTTCAGAAGCCTGTGATCAGTATGCGCGTTTGTGGTCACATTTAGGTGAGGTAATGTTATTTGAGAGAGACTTGTTTAACGGCACAAATCAGCTATTTTGAACTTCCAACTAACTCAGTTCTTTATGGTCGGATTATATTTAAACAAAGGTCAGGTTAAAGGCTTACTTGGGTAACGGATCTGTAGACAGAGCAGTGCTTACAGTTGGCATCACACCCAGGAAACGTTGATTACATCAGCTGCAAAGTATCAATTGAAAAAAATATTGGATTTATTGTCTGAACAATATGCAAAATTGGAATGTCAAGTGTGTCAATACGTAATTTTATAAACACGGGAAATCTACTAAATTGAAATTGTGTAATCTTCAGATAAGGGTATAAAGTTATCTTTAGGCTTTTTATGATTGCATAAACCAATGTTATTTTGTATTTGTCCACCTCAAGTTTGAAGCTGTTACTATCATCACTGCAAAACAGAAAATATTTGTTAAAATGACTTAAATTTTGTATATTTAGCTAACTCAATATGACCAAAACATTAAGTTAAACCACAAAAAAGTAAACCTGACTAAATATATTAAGTCAAAATTTGTATGAAGTCATTTTAGCTCAAATATTCCTGTTTTTCAGTGGTATTTACTGTCCAAGAGCTTCCATATTTTACTGTTGTGTATTTCCCATTTGAGCTGCCTTATGGGGGGAGAGAAATATCCCTCGAAACTAAAGGTATTGGAATCTTTGTACAATAGAAGAGGGGGAGGAGGAGGAAGAGGAGGGGAGCGCTCTGGTCCAGTTTTTGTTTGTTTTTCAGTGACTTTTGGACTCTGGCAAATGTTTACGTGCCCCCAAAACCACACAAACTTTAAAAGGTGCTCCTCTTAATCTCATCATCAGCCTGTTCACTTTTAAACCAAACCAGCTTTTTCCTTTTTCA
Organism: Scartelaos histophorus; assembly: GCA_000787155.1. Taxonomy (NCBI): domain Eukaryota; kingdom Metazoa; phylum Chordata; class Actinopteri; order Gobiiformes; family Gobiidae; genus Scartelaos; species Scartelaos histophorus. The sequence continues at coordinate 23,093 of JACN01071888.1, forward strand.
TAGTTGTCTTCACTTTATTTTGCTATTTACTGTTGAAATAATAAAACAATATATCCAGATCAGCTGAGGAGTGGTAGCCTTTTTATGCTGGTGGCGTAGTGGTTAGAGAGTTAAAAGGTTGTGGGTTCAATTCCTGGATTGTTTGGGGGGTTTGGTGGAGTTTACATGTTTTGCTTGTGTCTGAGTGGATAATGAAAGTCATCCATAGGTGCTCCTAGGCTTGAAACCATAACACATTTCGAAGTATGATATATTGCAGAAGAAAATATAGATTATAAAGGATGATAATGAGACTAATTTACGCCAATGACACAATAAACCTGAAGCAGAATCATCCCCAAAACTATTTTAAATGCACAATATGGTTAAAAAACATGAACAGTAATAGGTAAATAGAATAAAACACTAATTATTTTGTATGTATACATCTACAGGTCAAATCTAATTATAGAACAGAAAAATAACCAAAGAAAAAGTCCCCAAAAATAACATGTATTGAATAACTTAATATAGTATTTGACGTGACAGGCTTAGGTGTTCTCATGGACTATATAAAGAAGTGGACTAAGGAAGTGTAACCATCTCCAGGTCAGTGAAGCTCACAGGGCAGGACTGAATTTGGGCTCAGTTCCATATTAAGAATTTATTTACGTACAAAATGGCAAAATAAGGATCATGTAGTGTGGGTTTATTGGAGTCAGAGTCAGGAGTGTTTGTGCCACTGTCACAATAACCTTAAAGCAGATTTAAACCACAAAAATGACTCAAAATCTGCAATAATGTTTAAAAAAAATCATGAGCTGCAATGAATAAACATGAGAAAAAAACAATTTAGTAGAGTTTGCATCTGTAATGACTCATAGTTCTTCTAAATCTTATAGTATGATCAAAAAATAACCCAAATATTCTTAGAAGTAATATTAGATAGATATAGGTAGATAGAGATAGGCCTAAATAGTACAGAGACTTTTAGACTTAGAAAACTTTATTGATTCCCAAGAGAAACTACTCACACAGTAGTTCACACATCACAATATAATATAACAAAGAGCAAAAATTATAATAACAAAGAATAAAAACGACCTATACGAGGTCAGTTGTTGCTTAACGCAGACGTCAACAGTTTGTCAATACGTGGTGGTTAAAGGACACTAAGCTGACTTTAATAGGTAGGCTTTGGGTGCACCGCCCCGCCCACATTTCAACAACAACTAATATATTATACATGACGGGTTAACAAATATAATGGCTTAACTGATCTGATTGAACTCCATAAGAAACCTGTTGTGTTTTCTCTTTATATATAGTTTCTGAAGAGGAAGGTTATATGAGTAGTAGGAACCTTGTATTGCACTTATGTTGCTTATTATTAGAAGTAAATGTGTTAAAGGTGCATTGTGTCACTTTTCTGGTGGAGAGTCTGTGGAACATTGTAGGTAAAGCAATAACATTTGCATGGAGGTAAGCAGATGTCGAACCCTCCTCTAGACATGTTACCCAGTGCAGCTTTAAGGAACTTGTTTTCATAATAGCTTCATTTTTTGTGTTCTTCTACTTGGTTTAAGATTTAGAGTTAAACCTTTTACCATTTAACTAATTTCAGTAAACAATATTATTTCTTGTACACCTAGGAGATGTTATTGCCTTGATGGTAATATCCCACAGTACGGCATTTGAGTAATCTTCATTTATTTCACTATGAGTGTTTCTATGCTCAACATGTGTTGTATGTGCTTGCTCGCCTCTCTACTGATCTGACCTGTAACTTGTCTTGGGCTCATCAAGAATCAATGTGTTTGATATCCTACTGTGGAACATTCTACACAAAGAAATAACATCTCCATGGAGACATGCAGGCCCCTTCACTAGAAAAGGTATAACTATTTCTGGATTTCAGTGGTATATTTTGGTTTTAATTATTAATCACTATGGCAACTGTCCCAATTTTGTATCATTCTTAGACCAGGGTATCAGAATTTTATGTATTCTTCCTTGCGGATATGTTTTTCAAAGAAGTCTAGAATTAAAAAATGTCGGTGTGTGTGTGGAAACTTCTACCTAGTCATGTGTGTATGAAAGAGGAAGTGAAAGTATGAGGCGTGAATTGTGTATTTGACAAAGTAAAAACTCACTGAACTTCTGCTCTACTTCTCCATTCTCTCCTGCGTTCTCCTCTGCTTCTCCCCTCATCTCGTCCTCCTCTTCTCTTCTCTGCTCCTCTGTTCTTTTCTGGTCCTTCCCTCCACTCCCGTTTCTCCTCTGCTTTTCTGCTCTTTGCTCTACTCTATTCTCATCTCCTCTTCTTCTCTCCTGTTCCTCTCCTCATCTCCTCTCCTGATCCTCCCCTCTGCTTCTCCCTTCCCCTCTCTTCTTCTCCTCTGTTCTCCTCTTCTTTCCTCTACTAATCCCTCCTCTCCTTCCCTCTCCACTACTCCTTCTCTCCTTTGCTCTTTGCTCTTCTCTCCTCTGTTCCTCTCTCCTCCTCTCTTCTCCTTTTTTCTCCTTTCTTCTGGTCTATGCCCTGGTCTCTGTGTCTGACTCAGAGCCTGAATTAGTGATGAAAGCTCCGGTTACTGGCGTGATTGTGGTAAACTATCCTAAAGTTGCACACTACCTGCTACAAGGAGGAGTTCAGTGTTTTATTTGATATAAAGAGGCAGTGTTCACGTACTGATATGGCATGGAACAGAAATATTAGAGACTGAACTTTAAGGTGCAATGTGGTAAACTTAAGACGTGCACTATACCTGCAATAAGGAGGCGTTCAGTGTTTTTCATTTGTCAGTATTTATTTGCTTTTTCCACTCTTATATGGGGACAGGAGCACAGATCTGACTTAAGTTTACCTGGTGGTGTAAGTTTAAAGGTCTTATATTCCCCAAAATGGATTGCTGTGAGTTTTAAGTCATGTTAGAATGTTGTTACCTCCTCAAAAACATACCTGGAGTTGTGTTTTGTTTCATTCATGCATGTTTGAGTAATCCTTTAGGCTGTCTACATCTCCAAAGCTCAAAATTTCATGCTATGTTTTCAGTTTGAGATAAAAACTCAGCTTAAATGTGCAGGATTTTTTGTCAAACATATGCAGATCAAACAAACTGCTTGTATGCTTTCAATCAGGAAACAACATTATAACAAAGAGTAAATCAGAAAACAACACAACCTTTAACATTCCAGACAAAGCAATAACATCTCCATGGAAACAAGCAGATCCACATTCTCCAACTAAAAAGTTACATAGTCCTGTTTTTTGAGCTCCTGCGTAAAGTCTGTTACATCTCTTATCAATGATTAAACAATTGTAGGAACAAAAACCAAATGACAGCACATTTTTATTTAAACATCCTCTCACAGGAAACACTCTGCTGACACACGAACAAGCTAACATGCGAGATATAACTCACTGAATTTGAGGATTTTCAACGTTTCTAAGAATAAACAATACAAGAACATTAAGAGGGGGACCTAACTTAAAGATGCAACTTTTCTGGAGGAGGGTTCACCACCTGCTTTTCTTTATGGAGATGTTATTGCTTTGTCTGCAATGGCATTAAACCGTTCCAAGGTAGAGCTGTTTAATGTCATACTGTGGAACATTCTAGGCAGAGCAATGACATAGAAACCATAGAAACACAAACATGACAGGCCCCCAACTCAAAGGTTACACAGTGCACCTTTAAGACAGTAGGCTTATACAAAAAATATACAAGATTAATTTATAAAGTATATTTAATGTATAACTCTGGATCAGGTTTTGACCCAATTCTATACAGCTAAAAAGTTTGATTACTCGCAGCATTCGTCCCATTGGCCTGAAATGTTCCATGATAAGGAATTTTATCTAATATATTCTGCATTTAATCAGTCATAGGTGTGTTTATTAAGCAAAAGTTGAAAAACATGTCTCCTTTCATTGAGGGGGACTCGCCTTGGCCTTCTGATATCACCTGCTGGTCTCCATTGTAATAGTTATACTTGGTGCCATATACTGTGGAACATTCAGGCAAAACAATAACATCTCCATGGAGACAAGGTGGCGTGATACCTTCCACCACAAAAGTTTGACACTGTGGCTTTGACAGATACTCCCACTGAAGATATCTTAAAACAGTATCTGCTTATTCACTGACTGCATGGAGAGACAACAGTGATGTCATTCATGAGATGGTGACTGGCCCGAGGCAGGAAGTGTTGCATCGTACCTCCAAAAATGAGAAATATGTCAAATACTCATAGCATGTCCACATTCATGGTTTATTGAGACCTGCTGCTGTTTTAGTTTAGCTTTAGTCTTACTTAACTTGGAGCTGAACAGAAGCCAAGGTATTTAACGCTCTTATGTTACGCAAAATTGACAGTTGTGAGCTTTAAGCCATGTGAGAATGTTGTTACTTCCTCAAAAACATACCTGGTGTTGTGTTTTGTTTGTATTGTCTACATCTCCAAAGCTCAAAATGCTCCATTCCACGTTGTGATGTCATGAAGCTGCCTTTTACCAGGGCTGAAATTATGCAAGTGATTCTAGTGAAGGTGTATAGAGTTTAAAAACACAGTAGAGCATTTCCTATATTGCAACATTACATCACACAGAACAGAATGTAATACTATATGACGCTATACACACTATATTTAATCTGGTGACATAAACGTCATGTACATTTTATCCTAAAAGTTACTAAAGAAAATGTAATTACTGAGAAAAACCCTATGTTAAAGGTGCACTCTGTAACTTTTCTGATGGAGGGTCTGCTTTACTTGCTTGTCTCCATGGTGATATTTATTGCTGTCATCATCATCTATCTTGCATTTACTTAATGACTGCGTTTTTATTGCTCAAAAATATTGCATCTATTTAGAAAGCATTTTATTGTTGGTCGATAATCAGGAAGTGTACAGTTCGCATGCTGGTTGTTGTTAGCTTTACGGTCACTGCAGTGTGCTTACTCTGCACTTTGGTCTCTGAAAGTTGTGAAAAGCGCTTATAAACTCATCGCGGTGAATAATTAAGGTGCTTAGAATGCAGAAGGTAAGTGAGGTGGAACTTTGGAGTACTGAGGAGTGTCTAAAATGAACTAGTTTTGTTTTTCACGTTTTCACGACAGTAAAAATCAGGTAGAGAGTGCTTTTAAGTGTTCATATTCCCAGTGTTCCGGTACAGGGTAGAGGAATGCGCCAGTATCAGTTCTTGTGAGGGTGTTTGCTTTGAGCTGTTTACTTTGGGACTGAGTGAAGTTTGACCTGGTCCAATAGTGAAAGCATGACGTGTCCCAAAAAGACTAGACTACAAACCCGAAAAACACACTAAAACAAGCCGCTAAACATGCTAAAATATACAAACAAATGTGCGATTGATACTTTGCAGCTTCTATTAATATCCCCTGGGGGTGTGACACTAATTGAAAGCACTATACTGAAACACTATACTGAAGCACTGTACTGAAGATCTGTTACTCACTTCATTTTAACATGATCTGTCCTGAAAGAGTTGGAAATACAACAGGTTCCATCAGCCAAGAGTTTTTTCACTTAGTCACTCTGATCTTTTGGTTGAAAATCAAACTCCTAAACAGAAACATGAGCGTTTATATTGATCACAGGCTCCTGAAAATAGCAAAGTCAGCTCTTTCTTGTCAGATTTTGTTAAAATAAAGCTCAGATTAAAGTGTAAGTTGAGTAACAGCTTCTAACAGAGCAGTGTTTTCTGTTAGAATGTTGAGGACATCAGCTGGAAAGTATCAACAGTGCAAAAAATACACATTCCAAAAAAAATGTAAATGTAAAAATAAAACATGAATGATATTACAGTGGCTTAAATAGCAAAAAAGTGCAGAAAAATATTTACAAGTCTTTTATCATGGGAGGATTTCTGCTGTCCTTTGTTTTAGTTTGGAAGTTTCAGTGGAAAAGGAGGAGTGCAGTGAAAGTAGCATTTAAACAGTGACATCAGCATGAATCAGTCCAGTGTCAGCGGCCTTTTGTCCCATTGTCACTGAACTCACCACACACACACGCACACACACGCAC